>MU396713.1:307416-380738 GCA_022578855.1 Nemania serpens | reverse complement strand
AAAATATAAGTTATAAATATATAAAACTACTATTAATAATATAAATATTTAAAAACTAAATATAAATAATAATTTTTATATATAAATAATATATTGTTTATTATATTAATTATAATATTATTTTAATATATATTTTATATTAACTTAAGCTTTATTTTAAAACAAATATAATATTTATTTAAATATAATATCTGCTTAAATATAATATCTGCTTAAATATAATATTTATTTAAATATAATATTTATTTAATATTAGTAATTTATTTATAGTAATATTAGCATAATATAATATTAAAGCTTATATAATACTAAAGTATATAACTATATTAATACTTTTTAGTATTTATAAAATTTATAATTACAAACTTAATTATACTTTTTATTTAATTATTATATATAATATATTAATTAATTATTAAAGTATTATAACTATTAATTATTATAGCTTTTTATTAATAAAAATTTTAACTAAAATATTATTTAAACTATAATTACTAAGCTATAACTTTTTTTGCTATAAAAACAATATAACTATAATAAACAATTTATAAATCTAAATAACTATTCTGTTTAACTAACTATAACAGAAAAAAATTTATTATTATTAAACAGATTTAACCTTAAGCTAATAATATCGTAATAATAGCATACTATATTAGCTTCAAAAGATTAGAACTAGAGTATTAGACGGGCACTATATATACTCCTTAAAATAGATGTGCCACACTGGAGCCACCCTGTCTAAAAACGGGGTCCCCCCCTATAGGTAGGTACAGGTACCGGTTGTTGGTGCTGGTGCTCGTACGTAACCTTTGTACATATATGACGTTTCACAGTTCTGTCAGCTAATCATAGACGGTATCATCCCTGCAGGATATCCACACTAGCTGAAGGGGCGTGGATCCAGCGCCTCTTCCTCCTTGGTGGCCTCCCTCTTGGCGACGCGGTTTCAACTGCATCTTACGTACGCTTGCAATTCCCCATGTCTGGCCCTATGATATTAGCAGTACCTAGACCTCTTCTGTTTTCCCTTTTTGATCCTTTTTAGACCCTTTATTCTCTTCTCCTCCCCCGAAACCACAGCCCCCCTCGAACTCAACTCTCCTTTTTGTTGAATAGTATTCCATTTTGTCAACTTTCCACCCTATTTTCCTGTTTTGCCCCATTCTTTGTTTAGGACTCGTCACTGCCGGCCACTAAGCGAGTCTCGGCTCTTTACTACAGCATTGCGACGATCCTCCTCACCCTCACCTTCACCATCATCCTCGTCGTCCCTGGGATAAGGTGTCCGACGATCCAGCCGCGAAGATGAGAAACGTCGCCGGCTTTGCCGCGGGCTCCCTGCTCGCCTCTGTCGCTTCTGCCCAGGTTGTTAAATGGGATATTGAGAGGAGAGGAGGGCCGGCGCCCCGGCTCACCAGGCGTGCAGATGGCTCTGTCGAAGAGGTCATCACAAACGAGAAGATGCGCGGCGGCTATTTTGCGTCGTGCTCTGTGGGAACCCCCTCGCAAAAGATAACCTTGCAATTGGATACCGGATCCAGTGATATCTGGGTGCCCGAGGCCGGCGCGAGCGTCTGCGCGCCACAAGGGAGAGGCTGTTCTCTTGGCTCTTGTGAGTTTGTCCTAAGGCTTGCTCGAACAGCTCTTTTGAAACTAACGGCGCCTCTCCTCCCACATAGATAACGCCAATGATTCGAGCACAATCCTACTCGTTAGTGAGGACTTCCAGATTGCCTACGTCGATGGAAGCTATTCGAGAGGCGCCTATATTGCCGAGACTTTCGGAATCGGCGACGTGGAATTAACAAACATGACCATGGGTCTGGGTCTGGATACCGACATTGCCTACGGCCTAGTCGGTGTTGGCTACGCCGTCAACGAGGCATCCGTAAACTCCCAGACACCCCAAATATACAATAACCTGCCAATTGTGATGCGCGACGAAGGTCACATCCAGACGAACGCTTATAGTCTTTGGCTGAACGACTTGGGTGCGAGCACAGGCAATATTCTCTTTGGTGGCATTGATACCGACAAGTACATGGGCGATCTTATCCGTATCGACGTTCAGGAGGATCCACAAACGCGGAGGATCAGTTCATTCATTGTCATGTTAACCTCGCTAAAGGCCCACTCCTCCTCGGGCGAGGATGCGCTCTCGTCGTCCACCTCCTCTGTTCCCGTCGTGCTTGATTCCGGCACTACGTTCAGCTACCTCCCACAAGATCTGGCCGAGCAGGTTTGGCAGGAAGTGAGCGCTGACTACTACACGATCGGGAACGACGGCAGCGGCGCACCCCTTGTCCCTTGTGCCTTGGCCAACAACGGGGGCTATTTCGCGTTCGGCTTCGGCGGAGATGGGGGTCCCGTGATCCAAGTCGGCATGGATGAGCTAGTTCTCCCCATAGCTACGCAGGAGATTCCATTCCCTTCCGGCCCATACAAGGGAAAGGCCGCTTGTCAATTCGGCATCCAAAACTTCTCTGGCAACCACTTCTTGCTTGGCGATACGTTCCTCCGATCAGCCTACGTGGTTTATGACCTCGAGAACAACGAAATTGCAATCGCGCCGACGGATTTCAACGCCACGACCACGAACATCGTCCCATTCCCCAGCCAGAAGGCCGTGATCCCGTCGTCGACGGCAGCGCCGAACCAAAACTCGGGTAACTCGGGGTTCGGCGGTGAGCCAGCCTACAACGCCCGCAAGGGATTTACGGATCTCAGCGGCAGCGGAAACAGCGGCGGCGGAAGCAACGGTGGAAGTGGCGGCTCAAACAACGGTGCGAGCAACGGTGGAGACGATAACGCGGGCTCTGTGGTTCCTGCTCTTGACCTCACGCAGATGATGGTCATGGGTGCTAGCATGGGCCTGATGATGTTCGGCAGTGGCATGTTTCTCTTGTTTTAAATATCTGGCTACACTTGGCTAGGACATAAGGCGTACGGATGGTTTGAGCAACAGCATCGGGGCTCTTATGGGTCAATTGGATACGTAACTACATAGGAGCAGCTCGGGCTGTGTCCTCTTGTATATTGATAACTCTTAGATATTTGGACAATGGCATAGAAGAGCGAGCATCCATTCGGTGTGACGGCGGACGTGTTGCTTTTAAAGAGACTTGGAGAAGGGCTCAAATTACCTGTTTGTAATTGATATATGATATTGACTAAATCATGAATTGCTAGCATAGCGAACATATTTCTAGGCTGATACAAGAAGAGCTATCTATGTCTGATGTCACCACCCCTTGCTTCTAATGCTACCTCGGAAGCTGCTGATGGCATCTCCACTTGTTCTCGGTTGATATGTGTAACCCAATTTTAATCTATCCCCCCAAAATAATGATACTAGTTTAACCAATCAATCTTTTATTATAGTTATTAAGAATAGTTAGGTAAGCTATCATTTTTTGTGTTCATGCGGAAACGAAGAAGATAGCAAAGTCAAACACTGGACATCTCATCTGGTTAGTTGCGAGTGTAATGACTCGTTCTTATTCCCACCTTTTGGTTTAGCTAAAAGCTTAGTTCTCTCTGTGATCATTTATTTATGTGTTGAAGATGTACTTCCATGTGGAACTTGAAGAGCCAGCCAGGTACAAAGTAATGTCCGTTGATTACAGTAACCTTGCCAGCTTATCCTTGTGCCTGCTATGCTGTGCTGTTGGTGCTACGGGATAATGTTGGCGGCTGTTGAAGGCAACCTTTGATATCTGTGGTCTTCTGTGGTTGAAGGAGTTATTTTACCTTCTTTGCTCTCCTTTTATATTTATTTTTGTATTTATTTTCTCTCTCCATCTTCTGCTCTGATATTTCTTGCTTTTTTCTTGGGAAAGAATATCCCCTCTATGCAGCTGCTCCTAAAGATCAGATAACGAACGTGAAGTGGATCCTAACGCTCATTATTCAGTGCTGTTCCGTGTTATCTGATTCGCTCGGGTGACCCATGCGAGCCCGCTAAAAATTTCAGGGACGGGCGATCCGCCCATCGTCTACACAACCTCGTTACCACTAGCCCGCCTTGTTATTTTCTCTCCGAATCGGCTGCCATTCGACTTCTTCTGGTGTTGTTGCATCCACCTTCTCTTCCTTTCGTGATGAGGGTACAACGGGCAATTGCTGTCCTCAACGACAGCCGCATCCTCACCACCAAGAGCGGCATAGCGAGACTGAATCTCGCCATCGCCTCGAGGGCATCATTCACCAGCCGAGCTCCTTCGCAGTTCATCGTCGCGCCCTTGCGCGTGGAAGGACGGCGATATTTCAGCTTGACCGCCCCCCGATATGCAGTTGCCAATTCCGCGGCCGCCGCGTAAGGCCAAATACCCTGATCTGATGCTTCGGCCATCGACCCTGTAGTCACGCTGACCGGAGGCTTCCTCTACAGTGTCAGGCGAGCTGCCCAGGCCGCGGCAAATCTCACGCCCGAAGCCGTGCTCGAGAACATGAGCCCCGAAGAGAAGCACCGACTGTCGAGGGTGCGGAATATTGGCATCGCAGTACGTGTCTCCCTGTCCAGTCATACCACCCACACACAGGCCCTAAGGAGGGAGGGGGATCATGTGTATATATATGTATATATATACGTGCATATGCATATCTACATACACTGACCGATTGACGCCCCCAGGCACATATCGACAGCGGCAAGACGACTTGCACCGAACGAGTTCTCTACTACACGGGTCGGATTAAGGCCATACACGAAGTCCGAGGGCGCGATGGCGCCGGTGCGAAGATGGACTCTATGGAACTCGAGCGAGAAAAGGGTATTACCATCCAGTCTGCCGCGACCTTCTGTGACTGGAAGAAGGTGGAGGATGGAAAGGAGGAGACCTACCACATAAACTTGATCGATACCCCCGGTCACATCGACTTCACCATCGAGGTCGAGCGTGCCTTGCGAGTGCTGGACGGCGCCGTCATGATCCTCTGCGCCGTGAGCGGTGTCCAGTCCCAGACCGTCACCGTCGACAGACAGATGAAGCGCTACAACATCCCGCGCATAAGTTTCATCAACAAGATGGACCGCATGGGCGCGAACCCGTGGAAGGCAGTCGAGCAGATCAACTCCAAGTTAAAGATACACGCCGCCGCCATCCAGGTGCCCATCGGTGCCGAGGACCAGTTCAAGGGTGTCGTTGACCTGATCCACATGAGGGCCATCTACAACGAAGGCCCGAAAGGAACCATCGTGAGGGTGGAGGATAAGATTCCCGAAGATCTGCAGGCGCTGGCCGAGGAGAAGCGCCAGGTTCTGATCGAGAAGCTGGCCGACGTCGACGACGAGATTGCCGAGATCTTTCTCGACGAAGGGACACCCACCCCAGAGCAGATCATGGCCGCCATCCGCCGCTCGACCATTGCTCTCAAGTTTTCCCCCGTCATGATGGGGTCCGCTTTGGCAGACAAGTCCATCCAGCCCATGCTTGACGCTGTCTGCGACTATCTTCCCAACCCTAGTGATGTCAAGAACATAGGGCTAGATAAGAGCAAGGGAGAGGCCGAGATCCAGCTCGTACCCTATAACTCGTTGCCGTTTGTTGGCTTGGCATTTAAGCTGGAAGAAAATAACTACGGCCAGCTCACCTACATCAGAGTCTATCAAGGTACTCTGAAGAAGGGTGTCTATCTGTACAACTCGAGGAACGATAAGAAAGTGCGAATCCCTCGAATCGTGCGTATGCACTCGAACGAGATGGAAGATGTCAACGAGATAGGCGCTGGGGAGATTTGTGCTGTTTTCGGCGTCGACTGCGCCTCCGGCGACACTTTTACAGACGGAAGCCTGCCCTACACCATGTCTTCCATGTTTGTGCCTGATGCGGTCATGTCGCTCTCCATCAAACCCAAGCGCAGCATTGATGCAGACAACTTCAGCAAGGCCATGAACCGGTTCCAGAGGGAGGATCCCACCTTCAGGTTAACGTTCGACGAGGAGAGCGAGGAGACGATCATCTCGGGTATGGGTGAACTGCACCTTGAGATCTACGTTGAGCGTCTGCGCCGAGAATACAAGGTAGACTGCACCACTGGCCAGCCCCGCGTCGCCTACCGTGAGACAATTGGCCAGAGGGCCGATTTCGACTATCTCTTGCGAAGACAGACTGGTGGACCCGGTGATTACGCCCGCGTCGTAGGCTGGATCGAGCCTAGTCCCGAACGCGAGAAGAATATCTTCGAGAATCAGGTTGTCGGTGGTTCCATTCCCGACAAATTCATCTCCGCTTGCGGCAAGGGTTTCGAACTCTCGTGTGAGAAGGGCCCGCTGTTAGGTCACAAGGTCATTGGCACCAAGATGGTGGTCAATGACGGTGCGACGCACGTCACGGACTCCTCGGATTTCGCTTTCAGCTTGGCGGCCCAGATGGCCTTCAAGAAGGTGTTCCACGAGGCTGGTGGTCAGATTCTCGAACCCTTGATGAAGACCACGATCATGGCACCCAACGAGTTCCAGGGTAACATTCTCATGCTCATGAACAAGCGCACCGCCACCATTATCGATACGGAGATCGGCAGCGAGGACTTCACCCTCTTGTGCGATGTCAGCCTGAACTCCATGTTTGGCTTCTCGACACAGCTGCGCGCCGCATCGCAGGGTAAGGGCGAGTTCAGCATGGAGTTCAGCCATTACGCCCCTGCGCCGGCTCATTTGCAGTACGTTCTCATTCCCCCCTTTCTACTTCCACCCTCGCCCACCCATAGTGCCACCGCTGTTTTGGTGAGGTCGTGATGTGCCGATTTGCTAACTGGTCTACCTTTTGCAGGAAAGAGTTGATTGCCAAGCACCAGAAGGAGATCGAGGATGCCCGCAAGTAATGAACGAACTCGCAAAGAGAACATTACTTTCGAGCGGGTTGGGGATCCCGATGGACTCGGAGCTCTCGCGTCTCTCTGCTACAGAGCCCTCTATCTTCATCGGTGCAATCGATTTACCGGAGATTCAGGGGCGTAGGGATAGGATAGTAGGTGATGAACCTGGCGGGTTGGGGTTCCCTCATTGCACAAGGGACCTACTACTTACTACTTACTACTACTACACTTCGATGTAGTAACAGCGTGATGGCGAATACCCCCCTCTGGTCTAGATACCCTAGCACGATAGAGGAGAAATAGACTTGATGTCAGCTAGCTAAAGAACGTTTGAATGAAATCAGGTCCCGGTGTTTAAAACGTTGTATATAGAACTATTATTGTACGTATGAGTGGACGGATGAATGTATGGGATGTATGAATCATTAGAACCCCATGACGAGGCTGGACTGGGGGGGGGGGGAAATAAAAATCACGGCCATGATTGGTGGAGGAAGAGTAAAGCCTTCTTCCTTCTCACGGAATCATGTCATGGGGAAAATATATATCAGACAATTGCCACTCTCTGCTCGCTTTCCCCTTCTTCTTATCTGTCCCTTTTTTTTCTATTATCGGCCAGCCGCCTGTGCCTGTCTATTTTGTCTATCTGTCTCATGGGACATAACTAAATTACGTGAATTGAACACTTATCGTTGCAAATGTCAGGATAAGTCCGTTATTTAGGTAGGCGGTCAATCAGGTGTTTCCCATCGCACCTCAGTTCGAATCAAGTGTGATTTCGGCCGTTGCGCTGCCCCTGGGGAGAAAGAAATATCAGGTTCGGGGTGATTGTCTGTCTGTCTGTCCGTTTCTGTTTGAATTTTTTTTTGAATTTTTGGCAACAGCGAACATCATTCCGTTCCTATTTTATCTATCTTTTTGAACTCCCCGTACTCTACGGTCTGTCTGAGACCTTTTGCTCTCTTCATCGTTGATCTTTTCCCCCACCTATCCACCCGTGAATCAACCTAGTTAAGGAATCCGGACGCCTTTTCTGCAAGTGCAGTTTTACATGTAGGTTGGTAGTTGGGTAGATACGATTAGGCAGACAGGCTACCTGGACTAATGCCTCTGGCATTCGATGCGCCTGCCCCCTTTTAGATATATGACCATATGTATCCCACAAGAACCATAGGATAGGTGGTGAGCGTGTCCTCTTCCCTTATAACCTCTTCAGGATATCCGCCACGACCTCCTCCGTCTTGGCGCTGCCGCCGAGGTCGGGGCTCAGGAGCCTGCCCTCCTCGAGATTCGCGTCGACGGCGGCGTAGATCCGGGCGGCGGCCTGCTCCTCGCCGAGGAACTCGAGCATGAGGGCGGCGCTGCGGACGGTGGCGATGGGGTTCGCGACGCCGGTGCCCTCGATGTCGGGGGCGGAGCCGTGGCAGGGCTCGCCGATGGCGAAGCCCTCGCCGACGTTGGCGCTGGGGACGAGGCCGAGGGAGCCGACGAGGGCGGCGGCGCCGTCGGAGAGGATGTCGCCGTAGAGGTTGGGGGCGACGACGACGTCGTAGGACTGAGGCTGGCGGAAGAGCTTGTACACCATGCTGTCGACGATCTGCTCCTCGAAGAGGAGGCCGGCGCCGGCGAACTGCGGCGACGAGAGAACCTCCCTGGCGCAGGAGCGGAAGAGCCCGTCCGTCTGCGGCAGCACGTTGGACTTGTGGGTGATGGTGACGAGGGGCGCGGCGTGCAGGCCCGGGACGCCGGCGGAGGCCTGGCGCTGCTTGTGGCGGCGCAGGGCGATCTCGGCGGCCATGGTGGCGATGCGCGTCGACGCGCGCGCCGAGATGCGCTTGATGGCCTCGGCGTAGACGGTGCCCTTGGCCGGGTCGCCGTACGTCTTCTCCTCCTTGACGTAGAGGTCCTCGGTGTTCTCGCGCACGATGACCATGTCGATGGGCCTCGCGGCCGTCGCGGGCGTCTTGACGGGGCGCACGTTGGCGTAGAGGTCGAGCTTCTTGCGGAGGGCGACCTGTCTTTCGAGTCAGCGAGTTGTGTCTGTCTGTCTGCGTACATAGATAGATAGATAGATAGATATGTAGACGGATGTAGGACGGCAACGGCTGGCTACGTACGATTGGCGACGAGTAGCCCTTGACGGTGTTCACGGGCGAGGACACGGCGCCGAAGAGCGCGCCGTCGCACTCGTTCTTCAGCACGTCGACGGTGCGGTCGGGCAGGGCCACGCCCGTCTTCTGGAACGTCCTGTAGCCGGCCTCGAGGTCCACGAACTCGAACCCGAGACCCAGGGACGAGGGGAGCGACTCGAGGACGCGCCGGCCCGCGGGGATCACCTCGAGGCCGATGCCATCGCCGGGGATCAGGCCTGTGGGCCAGTCAGTCAGTCGGTCAATATGGTTTACTTTTTCGTGCGAATAGTTGCCGCGGCGTGGGGAAGTCGGATTGTGAGTGGGTGGGTAGGTGGGTAGGTACTACGGACCGATTCTCAGGAGGCGGGTTGTCATCGCGGAAGCTCAATTGGCGGCGGCTATGGATCTTCGAAGCATCTACGGGCTCGTGAGCGAGACTTGAGATCGCAGTAAAGCGTGGGACGGAAGACAAGCCGAAAAAATTATTGGTGACGCCCGTTCGGCGGCGGTTACGGAGCTTCTTCTGCGAATACCCGAGCTATGGTGGGGTAGGTTCGGGACCTGGATCGGAGCAAGCAGTACTTGTGTAAGGTACTACTAGATTTGGTGTAGTACAAATAGTGGGGTACATACTGAAATACACTAGTCTTAGTTAGGCATGGACCTATAGATTCTTGCTCATACTTCGTACTCGTTGCCAGGACCGATCAAGAGCTCATCTCGCTCCGTATCCATGTTTGATTAAGCACCAACGCTCAGCTCTGAGTTAGGTCCAAATACTTTTCAAGACACCTACCGATCCCACTTATCCAGCTTTTTCTTCAATAGTTTCTCTCTTTTTTTATTAGTCTGTTTGCCCGGTATGACTACCATGAGGCTCTCCGTGAGAGATGCTTGTGTATCGCGATGCCGCATGTCAGCCAGCCAAACCTGGCTGCATATTCGCTGGCGGATGCGACCTGCCGAGCTGCATGCTGCGGGTTTCCATATATTTAACGCACCGAACGCGACCGTGACGCGCGGGGGAAAAACGACGAGAGCGAGCCCGTGCTCAACCGTAGATTGCGCGAACAACCACCCAACTTCTCATGTCTTGGAACCCAATGCGCTGCTGTCGCACCCAACCAACTTGCCTAATTCACGCCACCATGGCTCGCCCTACACGTAGGTAGGTAAAGTATATGTACCTGGCTATATGTACTAAGTAAGTAGATATAGATGGATACATGTAGTTGTCTGCTCTGGCTCGGGTAGATTTGCGCTGCAAGGTCATACTCACATTATTGGAAAGCTTTACTTTCCCGAACACGCATTGGCAACGACAATTGAAGTGTGAGGGAAAGTGAAGCTTGGGTATATATAACGGTGACCTCTAAAAGTCTATAAAAGTGGCCTCTCTTCCCATTAGCCTAGACGGACTCTGCAACGATGCCATTAGTCAGAGTTTATTCGAGGCATCAACTACAACGTATTCGCACTCAAAAAGACTGTGTGGCGGGCTGTATGGCTTATGTAGCGCAATAGTAAAAATGGTCACTAAGGGCCACTATAGTGCTGCTAGGAAACTAAAATTCAAATGCCTCGCATTTGAATTTTCATCGTATCAAAATAGCAAGGTTTACTATCAACGGTAAAGCTTTCTATTTTAGTGACAACTTGTTTGGCGCTACGAAGCAGTTATTCATTAGGTACTCATTTCGATATACGTGGTGTACTGTATATACGCGTTTACCACTTGCTATTTGGGAAGAGGTTTCATGCTTGGCGACGGTGTTTACTGTTGCTGATGCTCAGGATTATAAAGAAGATGGATGCTTCTCGTCCAGTCGACGCGACTGTCTCAGATGAATCTCTATCACCAATAAAAGTTGTTGTTCCCTCCAAGGAGGGTTGGACGCGTCAAACGGCAGATGTCTCTCAACCTCCCAATCACACATCCTCCGATACCTTGCGGTGCTGTAAATTTACTAGGTAGGTTATTAAGCAGGTTAGTACTTAAGTAGTAGGTACCTACCTAGATGTAGGTTGGCAGGACGAACCTGTGCCCGTGTGGTTGCTGCAAGCCCCTGAAACCAGCGCGCCAGCCGGCCAGTCATTCATTCATTTGAGGTACCTTGCAATGTACAGAACCTCCCCTCCCCGGACACCCATGAAATTATCTCCCTAATTTACTGATGCGGGCCCTCTGCCCCACGAAGTTAGTGCGCTACCGTATTGCTACCATGTTACCATACAGGTACAAAGGTAGCTTATATAGGCATAAACGCACTAACACTTTAAACATCCCACCACTCCCGACAACCCATCGCATCGAATCTGACCAGTTGTCTTCATATGGTTTTATTTTATTTTATTTCGCGCCCAGAACACGGTATTACCTCTGTCATACAGACCTATTGCGCTCCTCCTCCTCGTCCGCCCCTTTAATTGTCCCCTCTAACTCTATGTCTTTCCTCCGTCATTGCAGCATCGCCGGAATCGTATTCAAGCTGTCTAGTTGACATCGACAAGACGGCGTATTTACCCCTGGACTAGCGAAGACAAGCTTCATCCAGGTGTGCCTCGCAAAGGCTTCGCTTTCCCCCCTCCCAACCAAGTCTCCTCCCGCTCCAAAAATAGCTGGCGACAGAGACGCTCGAAGCCGGAGACGATTACAAACCGAACCGAATCAAACGAGATCGAACTAAGCCGCACCTGCAAAAAAAACACACACCCAACCTACCTAAAGTATCCGTGCAGACCTAGGCAGGTAGAGCTGGTGTAGAGCGGTAGTAAGCGCTCCGGGTCGACGAGGCCGCTTCTCGCTCGAATCGGATCTCTGGGCAGCAGTGGCCGAAGTCTATCTGTCTTCCAACCCTACCGTAGAGGTAGCTAGGTGGCTCTGCTGCTTCACTTATAACAACTCGCTGCGGACCACCGACCACTGCCGCGACACCACAGCGACACCCACAGCGATACTACAGCTACCCACCCTTTCCTCCCCATCCAGCTCGAACACGTTGCGACCATGTCGGGCGTCAGGAACCTTCGGGCCATGTTCGAGCAGAAGGGCGACAGCCTACCAGACAGGGGGAGATCTCCTGCTCCCGGTGGTCTAGGTGAGCCTCACTTTCTCACTCTCTCCCTCTCTCCCTCTCTCTCTCTTTTTATTATTCTCTCGCTTTATTTTCCTATATACTTAATGTGAATGTCCTGGCACTTTCGACTCGTACCCAATACTTGCACTGTACCTACCTAAACTGCTCGACACCAAACAACCCCTATCTTACTTACACTCTCCTGCCCTTCCTATGTACTCTACCTGCCTTACACTCCGTATGTACCTACCTACTGTCTGAACCTACCAACCAGGGTACTGCTCTTACTACATATGTACCCCTGTGCCATAAAACCTACATGTACCATTGGTTTTATCAATTTATTAAATTCTCACATTCCCATCCCATTTGTTCATTTATCAGCTCCCCATGTTCATCGTCACTTTGCTTTTTGGTGCTCCGATTGAGCTTTGGAATAAGGATCAGCACTCGTTGTATAAAGCATACGTCACGCATCTGGGGCACCACTTAAACCTCATCTCTTCTCTCTTTCTCTTTTTTTTCTTTTTCCTCACTCTTTGGCACAATATAGCTAACAGCAGAATTTGCGCCCTCAGCAACCCCCTCCCCTTCTGCATCACCCCGTCCTCTATCTAAAGTGCGGACTTCCTTCGTCGCCATCGAGAAGGACGGAAAATTAGGTCTAAGAAGGGAACCCAGCGGCGAATCGGTATCCGTTTCGAGTCGAAGGCTCAGCGACGACACCGACACCATTGCATCCCAATCCCAGCCCGATTCCGAGAGGCCAGACAACTTTCCCGACATGGCGAGCGCCGCTGCTGCTTCCCTCAGGATGAACCTGTCTCATGAGGCAATACCTGAGTCCCCGAGACAGGATACCCCTGTCAAACTTTCTCCCGAACTTGAACTCAAACCCTCTCCTTTCGAGCCGAATGCCAACCCGGACAAGGTCACGGACAAGGAAGAGCCTCGAACCAAGATGCTTACTGGCGACCCCACTGACGCGTCCGCAGCCCGATTAGGCGGCACCATCCTCAATGAGGGGATTGGCGATGCCCTAAACGGGACGCCCTCGACCACCACCAAGCCCAAGAGTCCCAGTGTCACGAAGCCATCCTCCAAGACGGCAGCAGCAGCACCTATTTCCACAGCCAAGACTGCCACCAAAGCGCCGAAATCACCCATGGCTGCTAAAACTCACAACGGCAGAGAGCCTGCCAAGAATACAACCTCATCTACAAACCATAAGAAGGCTACAGGCCCGAAGACGGCGGTATCTAAGCCAGCCCCCGTCGACGTGCCCCCCTCTGGCACTGGTTTCGTCAAACCCAGACCAAAGTCGCCCACCCGGCCTGTCAAACTACCCTCCTCACTCACGACACATACTACGTCGTCAGCACAGAAGCTTGGGAACGGTAATGCGACCCCTCTGACCAGACAATCACTCTCGCGAGCCTCGGGTAACATCCAGCACCTGTCCGTGAACCCGACCATGCATAGATCGCCTAGTCGAAATAGCGTCTCGACCACGGGAGGTACCACGATGGCCAAGACCCTCAAGCACAAAGCATCCAGTGCCAATGTTGGTCGTCCACGTCCTAGCCTCGGTTTTCCACCGAAGCTAGCAATCAAAGATCAAGCCCCTGCGAAGAAAGAGAGTCACATAGACGAGAGTTTTCTCGCTCGTATGATGCGGCCTACACAGAGCAGTGCGAAAAAGACGTCAGAGAAAGCGCCTGTCTCTCCACCCCGAAAGTATAGCGTGCCCGTCAAAAAGCCAGACAGCAAAGATGCGGAGAAGAACATAAAGAAGATCCCCGCTAAGATTCAAGCATCTTCGACCCAAGAAAAGACGGCAAAGGGTAGTGTTAAATCAGTAGCAGCTAACGAGCAGCACGCGGCAAAAGGTACCGCAGCCGCGTCTGCTCAGGCTGGAGCCGCTAAAGCAGTTCTCCAAGAAGCGACACCATCGACTGGAATTGCCGAAGCGCCTGTCCACGAGGACGAGAAAGTAGTGGCCGAGCCTACAGCCGAAACCGTCTCCGTGACAGAAGAGGAACCATCTAAGGGCAATATCGAGACTGCTAATATTGCTACGGACATCGGCATTCCTGCTGAGAACCTCTCTACCGAAGAGTCTGGCGTCGCTGAAGTTCAAGCCGTTCTTGACCCGGCTCCGGTCACCGAAATAGAGGAGGCTGGGCTTCCTGTATCCGTACCAGCTATCAGCGAAGACCCATTAAAGCAGGTCGATATCGAGGACACGATCCAGGAAGGGCAAGAGCCCAGTCATGAGATCCATTCTACCGAGCCTGCTGCGGATGTTTCTAAGCCAGAAGACGCTGAAACACAAAAACCTATTACCGTCTCACCAGAAGTACTCGACGTGGTCGAGGCAATCGACGAACTGCCGAAGCAGAATGAAACTAGAGACGAGGCCAAGGAGACAACCGGCTCAACTACCGAGACAGAGGGCACCCACAGCTCCCTTAATAGCGCGTCGGAGGAAGACGTTATGGCGACAGACGCCACGGCTGCAACTCTCTAGGTGCGAGGCAACCTGTTCTCTCCCGAATTCCGAAAGCACGGGTACCACCGGCGGATACGATTTAACAAGAAGGCCACCTCGCCGCAGCGCAGCTGTCAGCATAGCAATTCACTTTCTTCCAGGACGAGAGATTTATTTTGATACCCGGTACGACCTCGTCCATTCCACTTCTTTACAAGGGGCAAGGGGGGGACCGGCGGAGTCGAGCCCGGAACCGTCTTCTCTCCCCTCCTTCGCCCTTTCCTCTTTTGAATTAGGGTTTTTTCAACTGGCATTTACCGTGTTGTTCTTTTTGGCGGGGGAGGGGAGTTGTTTTTTCCATGCCATGGCATGGCCTACTTCCTTGATTGGTTTGTCTGGGGATTTTGTGATCGTCCCTTGTCGTTTTTTGTAGGAGTAGTTTATTTGCTGCATTTTCTTGAAGAGAAAAAGAAAAGAATCCCCCGGGCGTTTTTTGTCGTTGTAGAGTAATTTTTGCGTTTTTTTTTTTTTGCGGAAGACAGACAAGACAGACAGACAGGTTGAGATGAGATGAGAGGGGCGAGGGAGCAGAGCAGAGCACCGCACCGCACTGGAGCACTTGAGATACGTGTGGAGATGGAGAGGGGAGGGAGAGAGCAGGAAGAGTATTTTGGAGAGAGAGAAGAGAGGAGGAGAGCAGAGCAGAGCAGAACTGGGAGTTGGTAGAATACCGTGCATGGACATGGACGGATGTGGGCGTTGCTTGTAGAAGTTAGCGAGAATGGATACCGTATCTTCATCGCGGATTCGCGGTCTTGTGGTCTTCTGGTCTTGCGTGATTAAACGTGATGTGATGTGCTGTGATGTGGTAGTAAATAATTCTGTCAGGCGATTGAGTGCTAGGGAGTAGATAGAGACATGGGCAACTTGTTACCACGGTGCAGGCAAGAGTGCGTGGCTTCAGGTATTAGATTAAATCGTGCCTCTCACCTGGGATAGGTAATTATAGGTAGATTGTTGGTTGGTCTCTTTCCCCTATCTATGTATCCATCTACCCAACTATCCATCTATATATCCATCTACCGCCCTCTCTTACTGTATCTCGCTCTTTATAGCCTGCCTTGTAAACCGAATAATTATTTTACAACCGAATGGGCTTTCGTCTATAGGAGTAGGAACTCGGCTTGTGAAGACCGGGCTGTAAGGTATATGTACCATGGGCATCTTAACTACAAGGTATTGCATTTTTTAAAATTTTAAAATTTTGATTATGTCCTCATTTGCTTAGTTAGGGATTTAGTTATTGATTCGGTCGTTCATTTATCCCGTACAGAGATGTTGATGATGAATGGGTTTCCTATAATGGGTAAGGCAGGGGAGGAGATGGGGCGGTAAGTCAAGGAAAGTTAGGAAGGAAGAGAGGAAGAGAGCACGGATCATCGACGGGAGTGGGAAAATAATGGTAGTAATGATGATGCTGATGATGATAATGATAATAAGGTACATGTATATCTACACGTAGTATGTGTGTTTATTTTTGTTTTTGTGTGTATGTGTATATGTACAATTGACCATGACCATGACGACGACGACGACGACGACGACAATATATTGCCTGCCTGCCTCTACATGCCCCTTCCTGAGCTTATACATGCGAGATCACTTTAGTGGGCGGCGGGGGGCGGATCCTATCCTCGTCATATCTCATTCGTCCGTCCATCTCAAGGGTTCCGTTCCGCTCTCTCTCCAACCTTCAACGCCGGGCCGGATTTTCGATCAGTCCGATCAACCGATCGTTTCCCCCACGATCTTTATTCTCCTTTGATCTGGCGCCTCTATATCGAGGTAGGTAGGTAGGTAGGCAGGCAGGTGGTAGTCCTCGAAGCCAGGTCGTTTTCTCTTTCTTTCTTTCTTTCTTTCTTTCTTTCTTTCTTTACTTCCTTCCCTCCTTCCTTTGCTATACATACGGACGGTGTTTCTCGTGGTCAGTTTTCCCGTTCGAGAATTGCCCCGTTTTCTTTCTCTCTTTCCTTCTTCTCTCTCTCTTCACCCTCCCGCATTTCACTCCGTCTATTCATCTATCCAACTCCCCGTCCGTCCATGTACTAGCTTCGGTGGCCCAGCAGCCTAACTAGCTAGCTAGTCTCAGCTGAAGGTCTTGAGCGGCGGGCCGGCGCGGCACAGCAGCAGGCCGCCGACCTTCCTGTCGATGGCCTCGCGGACCTCGAGGGTGCCGCGGTCGGTGGAGAGGAAGAGGCACTCGCCGATGTTGAGGCCCTTCTGGCGGCTCGCGTCGAAGCCGCGGGCGAGGCGCTCGAGGTCGGGCAGGGTGGCGTTGACGGGGCGCGTGGGCGTCGTGATGGGCGTCATCTGGCCCAGCACGGGGGCGTTGTCGCTGTACTTGAGCCCGACCCAGAGGCGCTGGCCGGCGACGTTGGCGGTCGTCAGGGGCTCCGGCTCGAAGGTGGCGATGGTGGCCGGGTCGGGGGGCCGCGTGCCGCCGCGCGTGACGAAGGACAGGAAGCCCGCGCGGTGCATGGCGAGGGCCACGCTGAGGTTGTACTTTGTGTGCGGCACCGAGGTTATGCCCAGCCGGGCCACGGAC
Organism: Nemania serpens; assembly: GCA_022578855.1. Lineage (NCBI taxonomy): Eukaryota > Fungi > Ascomycota > Sordariomycetes > Xylariales > Xylariaceae > Nemania > Nemania serpens. Next base: position 363,614 of record MU396713.1, on the reverse strand, counting down.
GCGTTACGCAGGTGCGAGGCCATGTTGACCACGTTTGCGATGCCCATCTTTCTCGACGGGTGAGCCGGGGGGCTGTCGAGGGGTTGTGGTGGGTGTTGTGGTGGTGGTTATACTTCTTCGAGGCCGTCGGGGCTTTGTCCTATAGCTCGGAACTCGGGACGTGTGAGCTAGTAGATAAGTAGAGCTGACGCTTCTGGTGCCCTGTGGGCCATGTAGTGTGGTGCGGCGTTGTCGACTCTCCGAAATCCCTGGTGTGCAGAATCGTAACAATATTTCAACCCTTTTTTTATCTTTATATTTCGACACCGCGAAGCTTAGAAGAAAATAAAAATAGGTTTGCGCCGCTGCCTCGGTTTGAAATTGAGGGCAGAGACTACGGATTATGTAGAAGGCGGCGAAAGATATTCGAATCGCTCGGTACGGATCGTGGTTGTTGCTGGTCAGTGAGGCTATCGTGGGTTTGAAGCTTCGAATCCACCCTGGATCATACCTAACGGCATAATTGATTCGAGGAATTGGAAATCTAAGTCGGGACGGAAGGGAAGAAATTCAGAGCCGATCGTTCCGCCCCACTCCCGTCCTAGTGCGTTTTTAAGGTACCGAAACAGAGACAGGTACCTGAGGTAGACTGCGCACAGGCCACTTGAAATGCTTCTAAGAGATACTTATCTAATCAATTCCAGCCAACCCCGCCAATCCGTCTTAACGCACCATACAGCACCCCACCATAGCAGTGATACAAGGTGGGATATTGGTCAGTTAAGCGCCGACAAACAGGTTCCGTAATAGCCATGTCCATGTCGAGATGGTTTTCTATTCGAGGAGAGGCTGTGCAGACGTATGCTGTACTGGAATGGCTGTGACGTGCCGTAGAGCTACCTTAGGTATAGCTAGGGTAGCAAAGCAGCAGGCCAAGACTGTTTCCTCTCCTTTTATCCCCTTACCGTCTACTTCCCTTCCTTGATATGGTCGCGTTGAGCTAGCTCTCTATTGCGATATTCCTCCATTATTGCTTTCCTATTCATAGGGGTCTATACTACTGCTTCTGTGCTACCTCCGTCCACTGAGCTCTGAAGTTGCCAGAGAGGGAGAAAGAGAGATGGCGGTTCGCGCCGGTGAAGAGACCGTCGCCACACTGTAAGTTCGTGAGAGCTTCGCCGCGGACGGCCCTGCGTGACATGTGACTTACTGGTGTATGCTTCGTCCATCCGCAGTTTCGGCGACGTGCATTACTTTTACGGGCCGCCTACTGCCAGCCCCCCTCATCACCGCTTTGACAAGGGGTCCTACGTCTATCTATTCGAGAACGCGGAGCAGCGCCGGGCGCGCATCGAGATCGCGAATCAGCCGGGCACCAGCGATCAAGACGCCTTTGACGGATGTAAGCCAGCGCATCTCATCTCATATCCGAGGGCCGATGCCTCATGCCTCATGCCTCATGCTTTGTGGGAATCATGACGGGTTTTGACGAGTCTCCCCAACAGTCTTAGACAGCACCCACATACGCTACTCTTACCGGCAACAATGTCTCGTCAGCATCGCCGTGGACGGCGTCGCGGGGCCGCCGATGGATCCCGGTCAGTGGCACCTCCCCACGTACGATCCGCGCAACGAGAACAAGTATCACTACAGGCTCCACTCGGTCGACATCTACTTCTGGACGCAGTCCGACGCCCTGCAGTTCGTCAATGGCGTCCGGCGGGTCCTGCCGCCCTCCCAGGTCGAGGTGGCCGACGAGCCGGCGCCTCCCTCGCTACACGCGCATAGCCACCACGGCTCCCAAGACGTGAACCCCCTGGTGCAGAAGTTGGAAAGGGCCGCCATATCGGATCCGAGGATCCAGCAGCAGCAGGGTGCCCCGTCTTTCGCCCCGCCACCGACGACGACGAGCGGCCAGAACGAGTCCCCGCAGAGCTTCGCGCCGATGGCGTATAACCCGGCCGCGCCCCCCGAGGCAGAAAGGTACCTCCATCGGGAGAAGACCCCGCCGCCGGAAGACGACGGGCACAATCCCTTAGCCGCAGCGCTGGCCCGCGACAAGGCGGCGCCGTTCTCCCCGGCCTACGGGCAGACGACCTTCTCCGCTCCACCGGGGCCGCCGGGGCCACATCAAGGGTACCCCGGGCCGACGAGCCCGGGCATGCCTCCGTCCGCAATAGCCAGCCCCGGGTTCCCGCCGAGCCAGTTCGGACACCTGCAGCGCGCGGCTACGGTGCCGACGGCGGGGATGGGGATGGGGATGGCGTCGCCGGGCCTGACGAGTCCGTACGGCGCCAACTTCCCCGGGTCGCCGGGCTTCCCTCCTCCCCCGCCCCATCCAGCGACGCAGAACCCGAACCCGAACCCGAGCCAGAACCCGGGGCTCCCGCCGGGCGGCTACTCGCAGTTCAACTACGCGACGACGGCGGCGGCGCCGCACCACCAGGCGCCGCCGACGACGAGCCCGGATTACGGCATCCACCAGCAGCTGTACAGGCCCACGGAGCACGAGCACGCGTCCAAGTACGCCGAGTACAGGCCCAAGGTCGAGGCCGCGCAGAGCAAGCTAGGGCAGGGGGCCGAGAGGCTAGAGCGCGGCGTCACGGGGATGCTGAAGAAGTTTGAGAAGAAGTTCGCGTGAGGGATGGGGCTGGTCGGGTTGGGGCTGGTCGGGTTGGGTCTGGTCTGGTCTGGTCTGGTTGTGTTGGTGGCTATGTACTCAGTTACTTACTTACTTACTCGCCTTATATACATGCTGACTTCCTCACTGACGGGCTGCCTACCTACCTACTTACCTACCTACCCTCCCAACCCGTTTCCAAGATTCTTAGTTCTCATACATTTAACGGACATGGGACTTTAAACTGACAAAGTAATTACACGTACTTGGATAACATCTCGCACTATTTGGGAAAAGGGTAAATACCTGGCGGGAACAGTAAGTATCCAAGCTCTTCAAATATATCTAATCTAGGTGGCGTGAAGGTGGGAAATAGAATAGATAACGTGTCTGAGATAATATAAGCTTCGACTTATCGTGTTAAGCTGGATACATGTCGAGGTCGGTCCTATATACTATAGCAGCTAACTAGCTGTGGTTTGCTGTGTATCATATTGCTCAAATTAGTTGACACCGAGATGTTTGGTCCAGTGTTAGTGAGTGTATCCTTTCATTCTTGGTTTGTTTTTATTTACCTACCTACTTACCTACCATCCTATTAAAGCCGTTTACCCTTCCGACAGCTCAAGCTAATCTCTGTCTGGTCACCTAATCCCGTTGTGGACGAGATTCCATCTAGAATCAATACATACATTACATGCAAGAAAGAATAGCACCTACGTCGCTGAGTGTAACCTATCCGAAGACATACGAAACAGCGAATAGTTTGATCCAAGTTTGGTAAACTTGTCCCTGTCTCTGTCTTTTCGTTTCGGAAGCCCCATGCGGTTGTCGCAGTGGCATGTGTCATATGTCTCACCCTATCTCTCGTACTAGACAGGTTTGAGCATGGCATCGTAGATGTATGTCTCAGACATGCAGATGCGATTGACCGGGTACCTCTTCTTCGGGTGATTAGGTACCTAACCGTACCGGCGCGGCGGCACTGATTTGCCCGACCGCATCACTACCTATCGGTGACTAACCAGGTACCGAAATGTTAGGTACCCACACTACCTTAGGTAAGCATAGGTATATGTATCCAGGTTGATGTCGTACTGAGGCAACCAATTCTCGTATCTGGGTTGGGTTTCGTTGATTGGCTCAGTGACTTGTTGATTGAATTAATTGGTCGGTTTATCGATCCAATGGGCTGTGCGTGCAAGGCACAGTTGAAGGGCTTGGGTAAATCCTGCACTTGAGTATGTTAGGTACTACAAAGTATATTACGTCAGTAAGTACTAATCTAGCGTTTTTTTGCTGATGCACGTACAATGGCGCAGCCAGCACAACGATCGCGACCAAGCCATATCTCTGGAGCAGCTCGGTAGTCTGACCTCGATTCCCGGGTTCCGGCATCTTCCCCGCTGCTGTGTGCCCTCTCGTTTCTTTTTGCTTACTAGGGGATGTCAGAGGGATCATGATATGCCTATATACTAAGTGCTTGCAGGAGAAGAGTCCTCGAGGTAGGGTTTTGAGAATTGGGGTTTGTTTGGGGGACTGGAACTGTACCTAAGAGGTCATAGGGGTAAGTACCAACGTAAGTACCTACGTGGTACAATATGTAGACTAACGGCAAGCCCCAAACTTACCATCGCAGTGGAAGTAGGAATCGGCCGCTAGTACATGAAGGGGAAGAAGCAGGGGTATACGAAGTACACTGCTTTAGGTATGTATACCGGTACTTCCGTAAGACCTTCCACGACCACGGAATAAACAGTCGCTCAAATAACAACTTTTTCATCACTGTAGTGTAGGTATGTGTTGTAGTTTGGAAAACAGCGCGTCATCAGATCTGGCCAGACAAATCATAATGAAGTATTTAAGTGGTGAAGCGTAGGCAGGTATGCCAGTCATAGATGGCGGAGCAGGGATTCCCCAGCTGTTCAAGGAAGGCTATGCTTCGTTCACTCCCTTCGACCGTTCCCTATTTGCACAGAGCTCTTGGGTCAGGTGGTGGTTATACAGTACTGCCGTCGTCGAGTTCCTAAGCATGCTGGCACGCCGTCGCAGCTCTGGCATAATGCCTATGCATACTTCCTAAGTACGGCGGCTATAGTGTACAGTACTACATATCTTTCCTTCTAATATACTTGAATTGTAAACTTCAAGTTGGGATTTCAGGTTTATATATATCTATGGTTTAATCAACTATGAGACAGCAGCGCGTAAACCGAAACCCACGTATTGTCGTCGCCGTATAATGTTGGTACCAACTTACACTGGTAGTAGGTATTGCCTAGAACTTACGCTATGCTACCTTTAAGTAACGTATCCGGCCTGCCGGTGGAAGCCAAAGTCTGACGTACTGCCTCTGTGTCGTACGGCGTACCTAGGTCAAGTACCTAGGTAGCCCCCAAATGTTCTCGCCTAGGATACATGTATATACTTACTTCGTAGAGGTAAGTTGGTCAATTTGGGTCTAGGTACGCAAGTGTAGGTACATACAAGTGTAGTTACTGCTTTGTACCTTGTCTCTGCTTTAGGTCGTCTCCACGTAGGGCTGTCTCCACATATCTACTTAAAGTATACTTCGTACCCAAGTACTTCGTGGGCATTGAATGTAAGGTATGCGGTAGGCTCCCGCAGGCTTTCCGCTTCTGTTGTAAATCAAATCTCACCACTTGCCTTGATTCGAAGTCTTTTCTTCCCTTCAATGTTCCCACCCCTCCTCGTATTCGACAGAAGCCTTAGTTGCCTCGTCAGTGTTCGCGGTCGGCAGTTTTGACGGAAGCTATGAGGTATTGTCATCAATGAATGTTTGACATACAGCCTGCCTAAGTAAGTACTTAGAGTAGGTCGCCATGTTGAGTGCCTCTTACGTGCACTTATTCGACCTCCTTGTAGCGACGTTATCCCAAGCTCCATCGTCGTATGTCACAATTACCCGAGCTGAAGTCATCCATCATCCAGTACAAAGTACGTACCGTATACATAGGCCTACCTATGGTGTACATACATGCACCACACACCCAGCCTCCACCGCGCTAGTGCCCCCTTCTAGCGTGCGCTTTAGATAGTAACCTGTCTTATGTCCCACCCCCTCCACGATACTTACACTACCTCACTTACTTAGCTCTTCCTCCAAACGTAAACGTATTGGACCCCAGCCCGTATTTACATTTAGACTTACACTATCTACGACTACGACCTCTGCTACGGCTGGCAAGACAACCACAGAACTTACACACTACTATCTCGATACGGATATCATCGCCATAACGCTTGTTCGTGCATACGGTGCATCTCCCACTGACGCCCGGGACTAGAGGTCCAATTGGCCGCACGTCGGACTGTTTCGCCTCAGGAAGCTGTCGACGGCCATCTCGACCACCTTCAGCTCGCTCCGGCCGCTCTCGTCGGCTCGTCCGGCCATCTCGCCGTCTAGGCATTCACTCGCCCGGCGAATATACTTATACGAGACATTACCATCACCATCATCATGCCCGTTCCGTTTCGCATACCTGTTCCCCTGCGCGGCCATGGTGGTAGCTATGGGCTCGAGGCTCTCCCGATTCTGGTGTCGCGGCAAGCGGGCGGCCCACCGCCACCCGCTACTCACGACAAGGGCGACAAGGACGACTACGGGTCCAAAGCCATGTTAATTGGCATTGTACGTCACACCCTACTGATACCTACCGTTCCCTACCATCATTCTCTTGTTCTGCCCCTCTAACATGCCTCTCTCCGTCGCCCCTTAGGTCGTCGCCGTGATAGCCGTGCTCGTCATCAGCCTCGGCTGTTTCGTCTTCCTGAAGCGTCGGGCCGAAGCAAAACGCAGATATCAGCTACCCAGTAATCTCGAGCCGTATAGTAGTACGACATCCGCACAAGACGGAAGCCGCCGGGCCGCTTCCGAAAGCGTCAATGCTGTGTCGCAGACGAATCGAAACAGCACGGCGACGAACGTCGATCGGAATACCTCCATCCGCTCCATCATGACTCTACCCAGATACACGAACACGGCAAATGCGGACGAGCAGGTGCTGGGGGTTGCGGGGGAGCGGGATGGCGTCGATATCATTGTCGAACTTCCCTCGGCCGAAGAGCACGAAGCTCTGCGAGAGGACGAGATGGAGACAATGTACCAGATCCGCCTGGCCGGGAGACGACGGAATGCGGAACGCGAAGAGAGACGGCGCCTGACACAGGAGGCGAGAGAACGCGGCGATACGGATGCATTAAACGAATTGCGTGCCCGCCGGCGCGCCGAAACCGAGAATAACACTATTGAGGAGCTCCGGGGGGAGCAGGTTCAGCTCCGCACTCGCCGGGAACGCGCCGTCTCCAGCGTCAGCTACCACGACTTGGGCGTTGCGCGGCACGACGGCTCGCGCATCCGTGCCAACAGTACAGAGAGCGAGCGTGTCGGCCTGCTATCAGACGCCGCGAGCATAGCCTTGTCTACACGCGCGCCATCCGCCATGTCCAACCACCACCGAGGAGGCTCGGATATAGGGAGCATCGCCGTGGATACGCGCTCGCCTTCCGCGCATTCGCACCAACGCATGCGCAGCGTCGGCTCGGTCCTCAGCCTAAACGATAACGGAGAAGTGTCGCCCCTCTCCGGCTCGACGACACCACGGCTCGGCGGCCATCATACACGTGCCGGGTCAAGTCCCGAGATCGTGACCGAGGCCGACCTCGGCGACAGCGATATGCCGCCTCCCGAGTACGAAGATCTAAGTCTCGACGATGCGCGGTCCGGCGCCACGACGCCCATGATGATTTACGACCCGCCGCCGGGTTATTTAGGCCATAGCCATATCCATGATGTAAGCGAAAGCGGCGACCTTGCGAGTGTGGAGGAGGACCGAACTAGACGGCCCTCGCAGCTGTCATCGAGGGGCGTGGGCGGCATCCCACAGCTTCCGAGTCTGAGGATCCGAGAGCTGCCACAGATTGTCATCGAACCCTCGACCGCGCACCCCGGCGAGTCTGGGCGGTAGTCCCCACCTATAAGCCGCCTAATCCCCGAGCGTGGAAATGAACGGGAGAGCTAGGTCGCTCTGATGACATAACAGAAAACAAACGAGAACGACGATAATCGCCTCAGGCTGAGAATTATAACCTTCTTGGGCCTGATCACTTTTACAAGCGAAGGATATGGGGCTCAGGCTGCCGACGCGAAGCGCACTGCCCGGACGAGGACATAGAAAGGAAGCAATGGGCGTTCCGGATTACGATGCTGAAAATTGCAGCCGAATATACTCTCCGCGCTCATATATCCACCCATCTATTTACCTATCTACCTATCTACCTATCTATCTATTTATTCATGTCGCCGTTCCGATTTAGGATGATAAGGGACTGCTTGGAAAAACTTTGACATTCTTACATGAGGCGGATGCGTATCATTTGTGCATAATTGCTTTCATTCTATCGAGAGCTATTAATAGCTGATTTACTGAGCGAGCGAGAAAACCTGGGATTGAAGGATGTGGGAGCTAATGTCAGTTGGTTGGATACGACCAGCGGGTTATATGGAGGGGGAGCACGAATGATGATGATGTTGAGATGTATAGTTGGCTCCTCGTCCCCCCATATTGGGTCTACGGTTGATTGTAATCGCATGAGCATGAGGTTGAGGCGGGGGGGCGAGAAAGCGAGCGGGTGGTACTGGATATACTTCTTATGCCACTTTATGGATATGAATAAGATATGATGAGATAAGACGAGACAAACGAAGACCTCGATGCTGTCATGATTTGGATGGGCCTGGGCTTAGGATTTATAGGTGTGAGAGATGATGGGATGGGATGGAGTGATAGTGGGAGGAAAAGATGGAGGGAGATAAGATATTGACTTATATTGATGTTCTCATCTTAGGTGTGTGCGCTGAATAAGACGCAATATGTTGACCTCCTGTTATCTGCTTTGGTTAGCCATCTTGTGAGGGCAATACCGTAAGGGGCTGGAATGAGTGAGCGAGCATGAGTAAATGAGTATGAGTGAGTAAAGTATAAGTAAATAAGTGTAAGTATAAGTGAGTGAGTGGAGAAGTAAGTGAGTATTAGTGAGTGTTAGGTAGGTATAAGTAAGTGAGTGTGAGTAAATAAGTGTAAGTGAGTAAGAAGTATTAAGCCTTGCTTAGCGTAGATAGGAGAGAGGAAAGACTAGGTGCTTGAGGCCTGTTAAGTATGAAATTCCAGGCACGGCTATTACGAGTGGCTTATAAACGGGGGCAATTTCTACCCCTTACTGAAGAGGTAGTTATCCTGTATCAACAAGCTGGAGTAGTGTATATTTACCCTGACTGAGACAACATCTTGGACCAACTGCACAAGCTACCTACCCGGTATCGCACCTAGCTCCTGGTTAATGGCTTCGCCTTACTACCTAGGTATATATAGTGTATTCATTGTATTGGTAGTGCATCAGATAACTAATATTCTTCTCTACTTTTGTACCCCTTGTGGTTGAAAAGGACTTGTGGTGTCTTTCCTTGTTAGCGTTCACTTTTTTAGCATCAACACTCTGTATTGTTAAAAATATTTTAATACGAAGGTAAAGTGCCCCATATGTTCTGCCGGTTGCTGCGCTCTTGCGCCAGATTCGCAATCTTCTCCCGGTTGTTGCGCTCTTGCTCCAGCTTCGCAATCTTCTCCTTCAGCTCCTCTAGTCTCTGGGCCATCCGCTGTCTCGACTTCCGCGCCGCCGAAATGTTGCGCGCCCGTTTTGCGGTGGCCGTGTCGTAAGGATCATCGATGATTATGGGTGGTAGAGGTTTGTCCCACGGAGGCGGACTGCGATGTCGAGTGATTACTTCCTCTATAGGTTGCGTGTGGGAGGGGGGGGAGAAATACCCATCCGAGCCCGTATCGTAAAAGTTAAAGTCTTCTGGCCAGTTCTCGTCAATGTGATTTCGTCGTATAGCATCTCCCAATTTCCTATCGTGTGTTTGACCCGGCGGCAAAGGTAGCCCGACGACCTTATCACCTGCTTCCACCTCGGGATTCCGCGGTATATCAGCAAAGGCAATATCTTCCATATGCTCGGCCAGATGTCGTAGAATCGTTTCCCTATCACTGGCGCCTCTTCCGCATATACGGCATTTGGAACCCTTCCAGATCGTGGCTATTGGGTAATGACGTGCGTATACATGCTGTTTCCATGAATGTTTACTCGTAAACAAGGTCGTATCGCCGCAATCAGGCTCCGGGCAAACGTAAGGTGCAATATCACCCAGCACGTGTTCACTACTCCGAGATATTAGTGCTGAAACAAGCCATCGAGTCTTGCTGAACGTAACACACCTCCATTCTTTCTGAGTGCCAAAGTCCAGTGTTACTTGATTCTTACAGACCATACAGTGGAAAGGTTGTCCCTCGACGACACCCGCTGGAAGCTGGAGGCAGCCTCGATCTTGAGGCGTTGTTCGAACCGAATTCAGATGACTGCTGAAGCTGACAGTGCCCAGACCAGAGTCATAAGATTGCTGGTTCCCCCAGGAGGTGGTAGCGTCGGCGGTTGGTTTGCGCTCGGTCGGCTCGCTCTTCGTGGCGTCGTGTATCATAGCAGTATATATATCTTGAATCCCTAAGCCTTCGTCCATTTGGGGTTTCGATTTTACCATTCTCAGGAATCGCAGCCAGCGCGCCTTTCCAAGCCGCTCAGCCAGATAGCTTTCGCATTGAGGATAAAGATGCATGATTCGCTCGATAAAAGTATCATATAATTCGGCATCGGATGACTTCAGGGCCTTGGCGGCTGCTTCGCTGACAATGGGATTCATCACCTGCTCTTCGAATCTTGCGCCGAGGTCCAGGAGGCACTGGGTATCATTCCTCAAATCATCTGCGATGTCGTCTAACAGTTTCCCTTGAGACGTGGCCCCTGACGATACTACCGATTCGCCATCTTCGGATACATCGCTGTCGTTGTCTCCCTGGACGAGCACAGCGAGTCTCTCGGATGAGAGAGCAAGATCTGCGGCCGCCAATGGCACGCCCCCCTCGTCTTGCGAAGCGGCTGGTGATATACGGGCGACGATGGGCAGTAAATCTAAACACATGGTTACTCGAAGCCGCCGTGGACGAGGCTATTCGGAGACCTACGCACCTTTTGTCAAAGTCCGGCAGATGCTTTGTAACAACCTGATCGTCAGGTCGCCCGCCCTTTGCGAGTTCTTTAGCTTCTCCTCGAACTGTCCGCTTGCGACGCCGTAGCCATCAGCCCAGAGGCGGATATAACTATGAGCGCTCTCGAGCTTGCGTATTGTTATCTTTTGTAGCCCGTGCTGCTGGGCCAAATTACGGTTAACAACCCCCCATAAGTCCGAGCAGTCAGAAAACACTTTCGCGATGCTTATGACTTCTTCGGAAACTTGGTTAGATTGAACGGCTTTCTGCCATTCATGGATCTGAGGGTTCATGGCGTCTCGCACGTACGTGTCTGATCGCTTTTCATCAATGATCAGAATATAGGATATTGTGTCAAATGCCCGTCGGCTCTTTTCAGCCTGGGCCAGACAAAAGCAATATGACTACTTCTTGAGTGGCAATGCTTCCCCGCAGCGGCTGCAGAGCGGCTGCAGATGCGACTACACAGCCCCCCGATCGATCAGACACTATTGGATGATGAAGATATGCAGGAGTCAGCCTACAGGGCCACCTTGCTCGCAGCCACGCAAGATAGCCGCCCGTCGCGAGACACGAGGAGGTTATCTTCGTCTCTCTCCTCCACCATTCGGTTTACAGCCGCGTCTTCAATGCTCACAGATACCAAGCCGGCACTACTATGGCTGACCCAATTTCGCTCGCCCTGGGAATAGCGCCGCTGGTGCTATCGGCCGTAAAAGGATTGAAGGTCGTTCGCTCAAGATTCAAGATCCTCCGTAGCCATGACCGAGTGCTTCGAAGGCTGCGAAGAAGCTTCACCACCCAGTCGCATGTCTTCTTAGACGAATGCCACCTGCTTCTCCAATATGTTGCTGAGCCGGACGATGTGGTGTTTATGTTAGAGGACGACCAGAGCGAGCTCTGGAGCGACCGCAGCCTAGACAACAAGCTCAAGGAACATCTAGGTCGCAAATATGAAGACGTCAGAGAAACAATCGAGGAGATCTGTAACCAAATCAAAACCCTCGATGAAGATCTCAATCGGACGGCCCAGGTGGACGGGCGAGATGTGAGGGTACGTTCCCGCCCGTGCACGAGAGTGTACGATACATTGGATGGAGGAGTACTAGCTCACAAGTGCAGCTTACCGCGGCCGAGAAGGTTCGAGAGGCCTTCGATGTCATGTCTAACAAGGCAGACTACGAGTCGGACATCGACCACCTCAAGGAGCTCAATCAGGAATTCAAACGACTGCGCAAGATGGCAAAGGAGATCCAAAATAGTCAGACTCTTGCTAAATCGCAGGGCCGGAAACAGATTCCAAAAGAGTACAGAATCAGGGGCGAATACGCAAGGTCGTTCTACAATGCTTTGAGGTATTGTTGGTCTTGCACAGATATTAAACATGCAGAGCACAACATGGCACTCGCTCTGGACTGGGCGGATGGCTATGAAATGCATATCATCCTGCATTGTAACCATGAGAACGACATGCGGATCAAGACGTAAGGAATTATCAGTTGTTGTCGTATATGGCGCTTGGACACTGACTCGATGACAGCAATTCTCTTGATTTATCTGTAACACCTCAAGATTTACCCCTGAAGGGGACTACCCACACTGTCGACCGTGTCGACTCCTCGCCGATGACACCCAACACTCACGTGCGCCCCTCGAAACGGACGAGACTTGAACATGACGGAGGGCTAAGGAAGCCACCTTCCCCTCCCGACGATGCCTCCCAAGCTAGAATAGAGTCCCTGGACGAATCCACGGACGGCTCATTCGGAACAATCGACTCATGGAGGCAGTCGGTTATGTTGGCGGATGTCGGTTACGTCAAGAAGCCACGTGAGCCCATTGACCTACGAAGGTCCCATAACGTCTGCGGGACATTACTTGGACTGGCGAAACCTAGAAGCACGCCGGAGTGTTTTATCGACACGCCCGACAGGATCCGACACGCTCTCGCTGTTCGCGACACAGTATACGGCACAGTATCAGGGCCAGCCTCGAGGAGAACAACCACACCGCTCCTGAACATTCTAAAAGGGGGCCTAGACGCGGACCTGGGCGTCACGCAACAGCTCCGGCTCGTCCTGAAGTTGGTAAAGGGACACCTGCAGCTGCACTGGACGCCGTGGTGGCGGCAGTACTGGTCGCTATCCGACCTGTCGTACCTCACCGACTCCTCGGCCGTCGACGACGACGCAGACTGCCTGGAGACTCTCCACATCAGCACCCGACTGGACTTCGAGACGCTGCACTTCGACGCGTCGGCGTTCCAGCTGACGCCGGAAGTCGAGACGGCGCTGCTGACGCACGGGATCCGCAACCTTTCCCTCTACTGCCTGGGCGTCGCGCTGCTGCAGATAGGCCGCTGGGACCCGCTGGCGGACGCCGCGGCGGACGACGTCGTCGTCGTGCGCAGGCTCGCCGCCCGCAACGGCCGCCTCGGACCGCGGTACCAGGCGCTCACGCAGAAGTGCATCGACTGCGACTTCGGCGAGGGCTCCGACATGGGAAACCCGCGGCTGCAGGAGACCATCTACGAGTCGGTCGTCTGCGAGCTCGAGAGCCTTATTGAAGTGCTGGAGGAGATGTAGGTTGGTGCCACGACGAGTGGCAAGACAAGAGGACGGCTCAGACTTGCTCCCTTGCCTTGATGTGGAGGCATAGACACCATTTTTGCGCTATTCGAGCGTCAAGATACCCTGTACAGTATATAATAATCGTAGTGAGCAACCAGAAACTGGCCTCCCTGGCGATGTACACGCCTTGGCGGGGACATAAACAAGTTCTTTTGAAGACAGACTTTGGGATGTTGGAGTTAAGGGTAGACACGGTCGTCTGGAGCGTCTCTGTGGGAAGAAAATGACGCTTCGATGTCCAACAAGGTAAATAAATGGTACATGGTTGTAATTGCCAGTGATCATCAACGCGACGCATGAATGAACATGGTAAAAAGTACTAGGACGCCAACTCTTCGAGCGTAACTTGCTAGGTTTCTCGCCCACTCTAAGTACCGTCTCCTAGATACATGAGAGCAGGAGAATATTTCTGTCATACTTTGCATAGGTAACCTTCTATACTTAGCAATACGCATGTAGGTAGTATAGTATTTATTCATGCACCCGTCCAGGCTCTAGGAAATCAATCTCGTTTATTTGCTGACAGGATCCACCATCTGACGTTTATAGAGGTTTCGTTGGCATCCCGGAAAATTTCGGTACGATATCGGGGCTTTGCATGCAATCGAACACATTCAATTTGAGGGTGCCCGTGCGGCACCTGATCAGGGGAGGAATGGTCGCCCAGGATTGGTATCCCTGGGCACCATGTCGGCCCCCACTGTAATTAGGTGTATATTTAAGTACATATCCCACCGGGACTGGCCCCAACAGCCAGATCTTCCCTTTTAGGAGCCTAGATAGGTCGGGCACCTTCAATTAGGTTAGTACAGTGCACCCAGGGGTGCAGTCATAATACTAGTATTTAGTAGTAATTAAGTCCGTAGAAGAAAATGTAGATTAAATAGAAGTAGCCCGCAGAGCCTACCTCTAAAGTAGAAACCTAAAGTTTCTACCTTATCTAATCTACTAATAAGAATTAATATATACTAATAAGGGGTACCTTTATTAGTATGTATTAAGTGCTACAGCATATATAAAAAGTTATTAACTTTAATAAGTTATTAACAAAGTTATAAAAAAGCTAATTTATAAGCACTTTATATAGTTTGTTTTACTTTTGATTAATTATAGGTTTGTTAGGCGTTTTAGCTTTTGTTAGCAATTTTTACCTATTTTTTTATTTTTGCTAGTACTTTTTTACTAGTTTAATTAAGTTATATAATTGCTATTTTAATTGCTATTAATTGTTTTTATAGTTATACTTTTTCTATTTAATTAAATATTTAAACCTAGTTTTAAAATAGTTAAGTTAATGCTTAAAAATAATCTTGATTTTAAAAGAATTTCTAGCTTTATTAAAGTTTTTTTAATTGTTTTTAATAGGTCTAAGTAGCAGTATAAAGCAGTAGAATAGGTTTTTTTTCTATATGCTAAAAAATAAGTATATAATAAATATTATAAAATATATATTAAAAATATTAAGTAGGTTTAATTTGTAAGCTAATTATTTAATATAGCGTTTAACTTTTTATAAGCTAACCTTTTATTAAAAGTATTTCTTTAATGGTTTGTTTAGCAGGTAGTAACTGGTATAAAAATATAAATAAACTTTGTTTTTAATGTCAAATTCTATTAATTTATACTTTTTGTTATAATACCGCTTGGTTTTAACTATAGTAAAATTTATAGCTAGTTTTATATTCTTGCGCAAATGTTTTTATATAAAGCAAAAGTTTTTGTACTACTTAATTAGCTAAATAATAACGTTATTAAAATTAAGTAGTTAAAATTTAAACAACTATTTGTAAGCAAAAGATTTAATTAAGTTAAAATATGCTAAATTTAAGTTCTATTGTAAAAAAGGTAATATATTAACTTAATTAAGCTTAAAATATATAAAAGTATAATAATAAATAGTAATTTTTATAGTCTAATTCTTATGCTTAAATAAGCTGTTGCTTTAGAAGTAATAAGCTATAATTATAAGTAATTGTATTTTAAATAAGTTTTATAATTTTTTCTAAAAAGCTAATATAAACTTGCAATTGCAATTTAAAATAATACTATTTAGTATGCTTTAATTTAATAAAAAAAGTTGCTATAATATAACTAATGCTTAATTTTTAGCTATATAAGTCTTATAACTAAGGATTAATAAGGTTTACTTACTAATAGTATATAAAATAGGTATAAAAGTATTATAATAAGAATAACTATTTAGTTGCTATAAAGTGCTTATAAAAAATACCTTAAATAATCTAATAATAAAGTTAATACTAATTGTTTTTATAGGTTTAGAATTTTTTAGCTAAATTAAGGTATAATTTTTATATAACTTATTATAGCTAGTATTATATATTTTGCAATTATTGCAGTATTTTAAGTATTAAAGAACTTTTTAGGTTTTTTTAACAATAAAATAAAGCTTTAATTTCTATATTATATGCTTTTTGCTAAAGTAGTATTTATTATTATAAGTTATGCTAAAGAATTTACCTACTTATATATTTAGAATACAAAGTTTATATTTACTTTTATAGTCTATATTATAAAGTAATCGATTAATAATTATAAAAAGATAGCTAAGCTTTAAAAAATTAATAACGTTTTTGTTATTATTATAAAGCGTTTCTAAAATCTTTTAATACTTTAAGTTTTTGTTATAATTTATTATAATTTTATTATAAATAGCTTTATTTATAATAGCTGTTGTTACTTTAGCGTTAAAGTTAGATATTATAACTTAAATTTTGTTTAAAATAGGTTTTTTATTAGTATGCTATACTTTTTTATTTATATTTTTTAGGTTTATAATATTACTAAGGTAGCTAAAAGCATTAGAAACGAAATTAAGACGACTTAAGAGATAATATATTTAAAATTTATACTAAAATAGGTAAATTAACATATTAATAAGTTATTTATTAGCTTAATTTATAGATTTAGTATTTAGGTTAATTTAATTTAAAATTCTTTTAGTAGCAGAATAATTAGTTAAAATAATAATAGGGCTATAAAATGCCTTTATTATTATTTATAAATACTTAGTAGCTTAAATAACGTAAGCAACTTTTAATTTAGAAAAGCTATATTAAAGCTTAACTTAAAATAATAGATAGTTTAAAAATATAACAAAAAATACTTAAATGCTAGATATAATAGCACTAGATTTTTAAATATATTTATTTTTAAAATAAAATATTATTACTTTAAAATTTTGCTTAAAAAAGCTATTAATTTATATAAATAAGGTTTTAATTAAATTATAATAATTAAAAAAGGTATAACTAGTAATAAAAGCTTATACTATTTTAAAGAAAGCTTTTTTATTATTAGTTAGAAAAAAGTATATTAAATAGCAGTAAGTTTAGCGCTTGCTAGAGTTATTAGAAATAAGTTATTTTATAATGCAACTTTTGTTTAAAAGTACGGTTTTATAACTTTAAAGCAATCTAATATATTATATATAATAAAAAAAAAAGCTGCAAAAAAATCCTATTATACTTATATACTACTTTAAAGCCTTAAAAGAGTTAAAAAATTTTAGGTTATAAAAAGTAGCTAGTTTTTCCTTTATAGTAGATATATTAAAAGTATTTACTTAAAAGTTAAAAAGTTTAATAAAAAGATATATAATAAAGGATTTTTTTAAGAATAGTAATATACGTTTTCTGCAAAATATTTTAAAAATGGTATAAAGGTAAGCTAGGTAGTTTTTTTTTATATTTAAAAAAATTACGATATTGTTAATAAAAATGCAATAATAGTGCTTATAAAGATAAAGCAAATTATTTATAAAGCGCTAAATATATATAAAAGAATTTTTAAAGCTTATTAATACAACTGTTAACCTTTTAAGTCTATATAGGCTAAGAATTATAAACTTGTTATAATAGTTTAAATAAACTCTAAATTAGTAAAAGAATATAGTAGCATTTATAACTGTTATATAAGGCTTTTTTTTAATTAAGGAAATAACTTCTAACTATAGAAGCAAGAAGTAGTTATTTAGTACTACTACCTTATTTAGCATATATAGGTTTACAATAAGCTTAGACTTAATTTTGCCTTTTTTTTACAGTTATATTATAAAAATAAAATATATTTAAAATGTCGGTTTAATAGCTTACTTTATTTGTTTTTACTTATATAATTTGTTAAAAATTATATTTACTACTTTTTGGTTTTTTAGGCTTAAAAGGTAAAACTTAAAGTTTAGTTTAGTTTTTTACTAGTTATTAACTAATAGGATCTTTATCTGTTTGTTTTTAAGTATATTAATAATATTTTAGTTCTTTTAGATTTTAGGTATTTTATTAAGTAGTTTGAGAATTTCTTTAGCTATAATATTACTGCCTATATAAATCGACTATTTTTCCGGCGCTATAACTTTATTAACTTTTATAGGTTTTTTAATACCTAGTATAAAAGGAATTTTAATAATATAAGGCTTAAACTTATTAAAGATATTTAAAGGCTAGAAAAATTTAGCAATATTAAGTAGTAGTTCTTTTAGTGCCATATTTATAGTATAATTAATAGCTTTAAAAAACATGTTATATTTGTATATATATTTAATATTTCTATAAACCTTGCTGCTAATAGCGTTAGTTAGATTTTTAGACTTATTATACTATTTAAACATATTTACTATATTAGCAAATTTAATAGTATTTAAAACAGGGGCTAAAAAAAAAAAAGCTTTTTATTTTTTTAAAGTATTAATTATTTTAGCATAATTTATTATATTTAGTAAATTATTTTAGATATTTATGCTAAAGAATATATTTATAATAATTAACTCTATTATAAAAGTTATTTTAATTGCTTAATTAATATAAAAAGTAGCTAAAAGCTAAAAGTTATTAATAAAGTAAATGCTTATTTAAGTAGTAGTTAAGTTTACACTATTTATTGTTGCTTAAGTAGCAAAATTAGTTATACTAGAGATTTTTATTATATTAGCTGTAGTAATATTTGCAGCAAATATTACTATAGCTAATAAGAATTTTTATATACTTTTTATTTGCTTGCTTAAGTAGTTATTTTTTTTAATTATATCTAGCTATATACTCTTAAAAATCGTTTTAAGTTTAGCTAAAAAGTTAGCTATAATAACTAATTTTAGTATAATAAATTAAATAAGCGCTATTATACTATTTTCTTATAATAGCTTAAAAGTAAAATCTTTATTAGTAAATAAAAATTTATATTATACCGGTGCTATAATTAAAGCACTTAAAGTAATTATAATCTTTTTAAATAAGATTACTTTTTGTACGCAAAAATAAGTTTTAAAAAAGATTTAAAATAAAGCTTTAAAGTTATTATTATTAGCAAAAGTAATTTTGCTTTTAAAATAATTAATTACTGCTTTTTTAAAGTCTAAAAAGCTACTTTTTAACAAAATTTTAAAAAAGATGTTTTTTTTTACAACTTAGCTTAATTTTTTAACTTTAAATAAAACAGAAAATCTATGCTAATTAAAGCCTAAGATAAATAAGGTAAATTTGGCATATTTTATATAGTAAATGCGTCTTTTGCTAATATTTAAGATTTTTTTAGTATAAGGCTTAATTATATATTTAACCTTAGTTAAATATTTCTGTAAAATTAAAATCTAAAACACGCTAGTATTAGCATATACTATTAAATTTTTACCTTTAGGCTTAGCATAAATAGTAACTTATAAGTATAAATAACTACTACTTTTAGTTTTAATAACCTTTTTTAGGTTATAAAGTTTAATAAATACTTTATATAACTAAAGTAAAATGTAGTCTTTTTTGTAACTTATATTTAAGTTTTTATTTTCTGCTGCTACAAAAGCTAAGTCTAACTTTAGAAATAGCAAAAAAGGCTGCCTAAAGTTTGTAATATAATGCTTAAGATATTAGAACAGCTTATTCTAAGTTAAAAAAAAGGTTTAATATTGCTTATATATGCAAGTAATAAGATATATTAAAAGTATACTTCTAACTTATTTAGAAACTTTTTTAGCATACTATTTAATATACCGATCTTTTTTGCATAATAAATCAAAAGTTTTCTTATAATATTTATATATAGTGCTATAATCTATTATAATATAGGCGCTATTGCTTCTTTTTAAATCAGAAAAAAAAAAGTTAATTAAAAAAACAGAAAAAATTAAAAATTAAAATTATCTTTTATTATTAGATTTATGTTTAGCAAGATTAGTATAATTTTAGTCTTTCTAGTACTTATTATATTTATTATAGCGTTAGTTGCAGCTATTTTTATAATCGTAGCCTTTTTATTTTTATAAAGATTTATTTTTTTTTTTGTATTTATTAGCTTTATTTATTTTATACTTATTTAACTTATATTTATTAGATTTATACTTATTTAACAAATATTTTTATCTATTATTTTTATTGTATTTAAGGGAGCAAGATTGTTATTCCTGCTATAACTTCTTTAAATTAGTAAAATATTTTTATTAAGCAGCTAATATAAACAATAGTTTAGTTTTAAAAACATATATTATATACTGCTCCAATATCTTTATAATCTTTAAGGCCTAAAAATATTGCTTAATACTAAAATCTATTTAGGATTAAATAGTAATTATAATACTATACTAATTTTTATTCTTTTTATTAAAAATCTTTATAGCTTTTATATATTTTAGCTTTTGTTAAATAAAGTTAATTATTGTAGCTTTATTTTTAGATATATATTCTAGCATAAAATATTTTTTGTTAAACTTATTTGTTGCTATAAAAGCTTATATAATAAAACAACTAATTAGTTTTTTTAAAATATTGTTTAAACCTTTTTTTTAAAGCATTTAATAAGTATTTATTATAAATTTGTTATTTTACTATTTAATTGCTAGTTTAGCTAACAATATTTAAAACAGAAAAAGTACTTACTATTAATTTGCTGCCGCAGTAGCTATATCTTCTAAAAAAGACTTAATATGCTTAATAAAACAGAATATATTAGTAAATATTAGCTTATTACTTTTAGTAACTATGCTTATATTATCTCTATTTTTTTAATTAAAGTTAAATATACTAATATTAAACCGTTTAAAACGTTTTAATCTGCTTAATAAAGCATTAGATCTTATTAGCGTGCTACTAAGTGCTTATCCTTCTTTTAAAGGTAGTAGTAGTAGTAGTACGCCTTTTAGCTAGTATTAATACTGCTAGTATAAATCTAACGGTTTTAAAAGCTTTAGTAATCCTTTTAGCTATTTAAGCAGTCTTTTTAGAGGTTTAAGTAGCAGCTTTAGCGGAAGCTTAAGTAGTAGTACTTTAGGATTTTAAAGTATATATATTAACAGATTATTGCTGTTGCTTTTGTTATTTCTATTATTAAAGTTACCGCTTGGTATAACAACTTGTTAATATTAGTAAATACTAAAGTAGTAATAATAAAAACGACTTTATGCTTTATAAGCTTTATTAAATTGGTATAATATTAGATATTATAATAAGCCGTTATAATAAAGTTATTTTAATTTAAGCAAATATTTTACTATTAGGGCTATATTTTTAAAGTATACCTTTAGTATCTATTCTAGCTATAGTACCTAAAACTACAACATTTATAAAAGTAGTACCTTATATACTAAACTATATATTAAAGCTTAAAGTATTAGCTACTATATAGCCTATAGCAATAGTATTTATATATATTATATAAATAAATTTGGTATTTAAAGCTAATTTAGATAATAATTACTAGCTTATAATACATATTAGCTAAATCTAGATATAGGTACTAACGGTGCTTTAAATATAGGTTAAGTATATTTAAAAGCTAATTTAGCTATAAAGCCTATTTAATTTAAAGCTAGTTTAAAAGATATATTAGCATTCTAATAGAATTTAAAGATAGGTAGGTTATTTAGACTTAAAAATAAATACAGCTAAATTATCTTTAACTTTTAATTTTTAAGTTTGTTAAACTATAGCTTTAGGTTTAATAAAAGATATAATAACAAGGATTTTTATTTTTTAGGTTAGTTTTACTAAAGAAGCAAAAAAAACGTCTGCTATTTCTTATACTAAAAAAAGAATTTCTATTTTTTATAAAAAAGATTATTATACTAATTAAATTATTATAAGCTAGCTAACTAGTGCAAGCATAAAATGTTTTACTTTTAAATAGCTTTAGTTAACTTAGATATTTTATTAGCTATTTTAGCTATATAATTAGTTAGAGCTATAAAAAAGGCCTAGACTTCTAAATTATATAAGTTTTAATTTTTAAATTTTTTGTTAACGTAGTTTTAGCTAGCGTTATTATTGTTAAACTTAAAAAGTTTTACTATATTTAAGGCTTTTTCTTTGTCTTAAAGCTTTTATAAAAACTTCTTTAGCTAGTAAGAAAACTCTAGCTAAGCGCTTATTATTTTAAATTTATAGTTTAAGCATTATACTTATTAATAAAAAATTTCTTTTTTTAGCTTTAGCTTAAGCTTTAGCAGTAAAAAAATCGTAAATTTAGTAGTCGACAGTTTTACTAGCAACTTATTAAGTACTTATACTACCTCTAGCACCTTAAATAATAATACTAAAAGCTTAAAAGGCAATATAGCAAGTAAAAATAGTAAAAAGCTAGCTTTAACAAGTTTTAGGGTTAAGTTTTATACCTTATATAGCTTTTCAAACTCTTTAATTATTAAATCGGAATTTATATTAAATATTACTACTTATACCGATTAAAAAGATATAAATAATATATCTTAAGACTTAATTATAATTAATTAAGCAAATATTATATATAAGGTATATAAAAGCTATAGATTTGCTATAAATAAATACTTATAATTTAGCAATTTTTAGTTAAAAACTCTAATTATATACCAATTATATACCAATTGTTATTAGCTATTCTATAATTTATACTCTTTATATACTTTACAAAATTTAAGAAATTTAAGCTTTACTTAATATTAGCTATATAAAATAACTTATATTACAAAAAACAAAAAAAGTATAATAAAAAGAACGTAATATTATATATAATATATTTAAAGTAACTATATTTTTGTTTTTTAATAGGTACGGTAGTATTTTAGATAGTATAACTATTAATAAAACAAAAAAAAACAGGGTTTAAACTTGCTAATATATATAAAAAAAACTTATAAAAATTAAGCTTATCTATAGTAATTCTAGCTTATAGAGATTATATTAGCTTAATATATAATAAATTAGTAGCTTAAAGCTTAATAAAACAATCTATTAATTAAGATTAATAAGTTAAATATATAATCGTAAAATAGCTAGACTTAATTAAATTAATTATTAATAATAATTAAATGCTACAAGCTAATTTAATTAGTATAGCTTATAAAATAGCTAAAAATACGCGTTTTATAATAGAGGTTAAAAAACCACTCCGTCTAGTACATATAGAGAATATAATTAGGTATTAAAAAACCAACCTAACTAAGATGCCAAAGTCTTATGCAATTAAAGATTAAAAAACTATTCTGCATGCACAATCTATTAGTAAATAAAGAGTTCAAGGATTAATCTTTTAGTCGCTAGCTACTATTTAGTACAATATACCTAAAAGTACAGTTATAATACTAGTATTTAGTAGTAATTAAATCTGTAGAAAAAGATGTAGATTAAATAAAGGTAGCCTGCAAGGCCTACCTCTAAAGTGGAAACCTAAGGTTTCTACCTTATCTAATCTACTAATAAGGATTAATATGTACTAATAAGGGGTACCCTTATTAGTACGTATTATAGGTAATATAAAGGGTACCTTTTTACCTATTTTTGCTGCTGTTTTCTACAAGAGAAATACTGCCTATATATAAAACAGTTAAATATAGGCCTAAAAAGCCTTTAAATAAGAAATAAAAAAAGCAATATAATATAAAGTATATTATATATTTAAAAATAATAATAAAGTATAATTAACTATTAATTATTATATATTATAAAAAGTATTTAATATATTAAGTATTTTTACTTAGTTTTTCCCTGCTTTTATATGTAGTTATACTAAGATAGGGTTAAATATAGGGCAAAAACAAGGAATAAGTAGAAGAGGTACCCTCTGTATTAGTTGAAAGTGCCTAATCTATCTAGATAGGCTCTAACGTAAAGCATAAGCCGCAATCTTGCAAGTAGCTACTCGTTAAGTATAGCTACCTATTTTAATGCAGTCTTAACCTAAGTAAAAAGCCTAGATAGGTTAAGCACCTTTAATTAATATAGAGGATATCTTTCTACCTATTTTTGCTGCTATTTTCCGCAAAAAAAGTACTACCTATATATAAAACAGTTAAATACAGGCTAAAAAATACTTCAAATAAAAAATAAAAAATACCAATAAAATATAAAGCATATTATATATGTTATGGTTTAACTTATTTGGAAGGCTAGGCTTTACAATAATTAGTTAATTTATATAAAATCTAAGTATAAAGAAAAAAAAAGGAAAAAATAATAATTAAAGTTTATAGGATTTCTAGTAAGTATATGCACTGCTAATTACACTAGGTATTACTAGGTGCTAGGGTTATATAGCTTATATATAGTATACTAACTATGTAATTGCGGCTATAACAGTATTATTAATTAGTGTTATACTATAACTACTTTTTTTTCTAAAAAAAAAGACTTATCTATAAGTTAAATAAGTAACCTTATATTTTCTAGCTAAAAAAAAAATAGCCTTAGGTATTTACTTTTGCAATTAACTTTAGGCCCTTATTTTATTATATTATATAGTTGTTTTTTTATATTTAGTTATTAGTAAAATGTTCTTATTATATTTTATTATGCGTTATATTATTATATTACTTTTTTTGCCTAAAAGTAAGACTTATTATTGTTTTAATATAGCTTGTTAAACTTATTGTTTTATGCTACATCTAGCTACTTATTTAGCTTTATTAGTAAACTTATAGCGTTAAAGTTAGTATTATAAAAGTTTTTTAATAATGTTGCACTATTTTTAAAGTTTTTTACGTAGTACTATTTATTATTTATGTTTTAGCTTTTTTATTATATTTAGTATTAGAGTTTGTTATAGTATGTTTTAAACGTTAATATTTTATTAACGGTAAACTCTTTTTTGCTTTTTAGAACTACTAGTTCTTTTTTTAGGTTTTCTGCTTTTTGTTTTAAAAAAAGGTTATTTAAATACTTTTATAATCGGTTAACGTAATATAAGTTAGTTATTCTTTAAGTATTTAATACTTTAAGTATAAAAGTATTATTTTTATGTTTTAGTATTTTAAATTTTTATTAAATTATAAAGTAGTTTAATTTATTAGATAAATGGTCGGTTAATTATAATTGTTGTTTTTTAAAAATAAAAACATAATTGCTAATATTAAAATTAGGTTTTTTTTATAACTTGTTAGCCTGTTATACTATTTGGTTTTATACTTATAAGAGGTAATCTTTAGTAGTTTATATATATTTAGCTATTTTTTCTGCTTAATTTTAAGCTTGTTTTTGTAAAGCTTTCTTTTTTATAGATAATTTTTATAATTTTTTTTATATAGTCTGGTTTTCTTAATTAAAATAAAAAAGCATAAGGAATTTTATTTCGACTTTGTAGAATAATAGGCCTATTAATTTATAAAGTAATAAAGTTTATATATAATTTATTGCAGGAATTTTTTCTAACTAGTTGTTTTAATAATAGCTTATATAAAGGCATAGCTATTAATTTATATACTTGTTTATAATTTTAGCTTATTTTACTATTTTGTAGTATTTAGCAGATGCTAAAGTATATTTTATATTTATAAGCTTATATAACTTATTTATAAATAATAATATAAATTAAAAGCCTTTGTTAAAAACTATAGTTATAAGTAACCTAAAGACTTAAAAGGGTTTTTTATAGTATATTTTTGCTATATTTTTAGCTATAGCTTATATAGTATATAGTATTATTTAGGCTTGCTTACTTAATTAGTTTACTATAACTAGTATATTATTATAGCTATACTTATCTTTAAGTATTTATTTAAAATTTATAACTAAGTATTATTATACTTAATTAGCTATAAAAAGTAGCTTTAGCTTGCTAAAGGTTTTATCTTTAGGTATTTTTGCTAGCTAGTAGTATATATAGTTTGTAACATAGGTATCGCAATTGTTTTATAGTTTAAGCTACCAATATTATTAGAATACTAAAGTCTAAGTCTTATACTTGCCGGAATAAACCGTAGGTATATTATTATATACTTTTTTTATAATTTGCGTATATAAATACAGAATATTTAGTACTACTAGCTTATTTTTATAAATAGTTAAGCTGTTGTTATAGATTTTTTATAGGTTATTTTTTTTATTTTTATAAGTTTTTTTGCAATAAATTTCTATGCTTAAGTTTTTTTGGTTTTTTTTTAAAATATATTTAATAAGTTTAAGATTTAATATTTTTAATAATTTAGCTTTCGGTTTTATTTCTAAAAAGGTAACTTTAGCAAGAATAGGTATACTTTTAAGCTAAGCTATAAAATCTTAAGTTATATAAAAAAGTATAAGATATTTTTAGGCTTTCTTTTTTTACTATTGGATTATAAGGTTTTTTTATTTGTAAAATAAAGAGTTTGCTACTACATTTTTTTTTTTGAAGCGGTATATTATTAAAAAGTTATATTTTAAAAATAATATAGCTTATTTAGCTTGCTAAAGGTTTAATTGCTATTTCTTTCTAAAGAATTCTAAAGCTTAGTAGTTAGTAATTACTAAAAAAGGTTTTTTTTTTTAGCTAATTAGTTTTAGCTTTTATTTCTTTAAGCTTAATACTATAGCTAGTATTTCTTTATTATAAATATTATAATTAAGCTCTATATTATATATTATTTTAAAATAAAAAGCTATAAAGTGCTAAATATTTTTATATAACTATAATAATACTTTTGCAGCTACTTTGTCTAAAGTATTTGTTTTAACTTTTATAAAAAGGCTATAATTAAAATGCTTTAGCATTAAAGCTAACGTTAATATAATCTTTAATTTTTTAAAAGCTTTTTTATACTTATTGTTTTATTAAAAAGGTATGTTTTTTTTAGTAAAATAGTTTAAAAGAGCTACTATTTAATTATATTTTTTTACAAATTTTTAGTAAAAGTTATAAAACCTTAAAAATAATTAAACGCTTTTTATTAAAGTTAAAGCTTTTTAATTTTATATAACGTTTACTTTATTTAAGTTAACGTAAATACTTTTAATGCCAATAATATAACTTAAAAACTTAGTTTTAGTTATATAAAACTTAAACTTTTTAAAGTTAGCTTAAAGTCTAATATTATAAAAGCAAGTTAGTACTTTTTTTATATATACTTAATATTTCTTTAAGTTGTCTAAATAAATAAAAATATTGTTTATATATACGTTATAAAAGTTATTAAAATAATTAAACAAAGTATTATTAATATATTTTTAAAACATAGTAAAACTATTAGCTAATTTAAACAATAACATATTGTAATAGTATATGCTATAATAGGTATAAAAAGTTATAAAATCTTTATTTCCTTTTTATATTTATATTTTATAAAATATTTATTTAATATTAATCTTTGTATATATTTTTGCTTAAAATAAGTAAAATAAGGTTTTTTTTATTAGGAGTAAAAGGTAGCAATTTTTTTTTAATAGTGCGTTTAGCTTTTAATAGTTTATATAAAAGCAGAATTTTTTATAAGGTTTTTCTATAAATAAGATAAGTAAAGCAAAAAGTATATCGCTTAGCTTAATAAACCTTTTATATAAGTTTTTTACTAAATATTCTTTAACTATTTTAAGTTTGTTTAATAATATTTTATAAAAAGGTAAGTAACTTAAGTTTTTAAAAGATTTATTAAAAGCAAAGTTAATCTTATAATTAACTCTTAGTTATTATAATAATAAAATATTTAAATCTACTTTATTAAATATATAGAAGAAGTTATAGTATTTAAAAAATATAAGTTTTATTGCTTTTTTTTTTAGTTTCTTTTTTTTTTGTTAAAAAAACTTTTAGGTTTATTAAAGTTAAGCTTAGCTTATTTTTTATTAATTATCTTATTTACTTTATAAATAGTAATAATTTATACTTCTTTTTTATGTTTTTTTTCCTTTTTAAAATATATATTAAATATTATACCGCTAATAGTAACAATATTAAAAGTACTAAAATTAAAACTATATATAGTATTTATATTTATTAATTGTTTTTTATACTAACTTAGTTTATTGTATTATAACTTATAAAGTTTTTATTTATTAAACTTTTATTTTAATAAAATATTTTTTCTTTTTTTTTTTAGTTTTTTTTTTTTTAACATTATTTATATATAAGCTTTAGTATAAGTAGCTTCTATATTTTTTTATTTAGGTTATATTATATCTTTTTTAAATCCTTTATAATAGGGTTACTTTTAGTTAAAATATGCTTTTTAATTATAGTAATATTAAATATAGCTGCTTTATGCTGCTTTTTTTGTCGTATTATTTTTTTGTTTAACCTATTATTTCTTTGTTTTATATTATACTAATATTTAAGATTTTAAAGCTAAATACTAGCGTTATCTATATATATTAAACATTTAAAGTTGTTAAAAAAAAGATTTATTAAAAAGATTAACTAGTTATATTAGCAATTTAACAAGATATTATGCTTTTAAAACTATAACTTTTTTAAAATAATATTATATTATATATCTAGCATAAAAATAAGGACTTGTTAGAATATGTAGCCGTAAATTATTAAATTAACTTAAAAAGCCTTGTTAATATTTTAGTTGCTTTTACTATTATATCTTACAATAAGTTAGAGTTAAAATGTTATAATAAACTAAAGTTATAATAGGTTTTTTATTTTTGTTATAAATTTTATACTTATATATATATAAATACTTACTTTTATATTATTAAAAGTATTATAAGTTGTTAAAAAAAGTTTATTATTACTTATTATATAAATATATAATAATAGTTTGCTACTAAGGTATTTATTTGTAATACTATTTTTTTTTGCTTTTAAAACTAATACTTTAAATAGGAGTTAATTTTTTTTAAGGTTATTTTTTTGCCAAATTATATAGCAAAAGACCTTTTTTTATATATTTATGCTTTATTATAATAGCTATAATATAAGTTTTACAATTATATACTATATTTACTTTTATTAAATAGTTATATATAATATAATTAAGTTATTTATAGTTAAAGCATTTGCTTTTAGTAATTAGCTATTATATTTTTTTAAAGCTTAACTTAAGTATTAATTTAGCTTAAAATATATTACTAGTTGCTGCTTTTAGTACAAAAGGTTATATAGTTATACTTATAGTAGTATTTTTTATATTACTTTTAGTAGAAGCTTATACTTTTTTTATCTTTTTAGCTTCTGCTTGCTTTTTATTTCTAATAATTAAGTAATAGGCTATTTAGGTATAATACTAAATATATTAGTTAAATATAATACTATTTTTAAAATATTTTAAAATAGTTTTATTAGTAAGCTGGATTAATAGCTTGTTTTTAAGCTCTTTTTTTTACTTATTTTTTATAAGTTATGTTTTTTTAGCAAGTTAAACAAATTAGTTCTTAAACTTAAAAAACTTATTTATTAATACTTTTTAAAATTTTATATTTAATATTTAATAGTTTGCTTTAGCTTTGTTTAAGGCGTTAATATTATAGTACTACTTTTAAAAGTAAGTAAGCAGCTATTTAAAAGTAATAATTATGTTAAAATAAATTTTATTTAAGTATAATTATAAATAATTAGCTATTTTATTATTAAGTTAAGACTTAATCTTAGTAAGTTTAGCTTTATTATTTTTAAACTAGTTAACGTTTATAGTTAATTGGTTTTTTATACTTTAAAACTAAACTTTGAATTTAACTTTGTTTTTTTTATTATTATTATAAAAGGTATAAACTTAAACTTTTAATAATTTATAGCTTCTTTTTTTAGTACGTTTTAATATATAAGTTTATATTTACTATTTATTTAAAAGGTTTATAACTTATTAGTTTATCTTAATAACTTATTTTTAAAACAAGTTATATTTTTAAGTTATTGTTTTTATTTTTAATAAAAGGTAATCTATAGCAATTTATTAGTTTGAAGTTATTTTTAGGTTTAAGACTTAGTTTATATTATTTTTGCTACTATTAGCGTTACTAAATATAGCTTTTAAGGCATTAATTTTGCGTTAAAAAATTTTTAACTTAAGTTTATTATTAGAAATTTTATGTAATTTTATATAATAAAGCATTATATTTTACTAAATTAGGCTATTTAATTATACTTTTGTTTTTTTTAACAAATTATAAAAATTAAAGATTTATTATTAAAAAGTAATTAATATTATATTATAAACCTTTATTTTTATATAGTAAGCGTTTAAGTTATTATATAAATATTTAAACTTTTTATAGGTTATTAATTTATTAAAGTTAAATAAAACTTTTTATGCTTTTTTAAATATTGCTTTAAATAAAAATATAGGTTAGTTTTTTTTTAAATATAAGGTAGCAAGCTTGTTAACTAAGTCTTTAGTAGTAGCGCTAACGTTAACAACTATTTTGCGGTATTATTTGTTAATAAAGGTTAGGTTTTAAATTTAGTTATTAAAATTAACTGCTAGCTAAAAAAAGTTATATAAAAAGACTTTATTTTTACTAAGGTTTTTAAAGGTTTTAGTTTATAGTTAATTAAAATGCTATAAGTATTAGTATAACAAGAATTATTGTTTAGCTTTAAATAAAGGTGCTTTATTTAGGTAAGAAAAACTTTGCGCTATATTATTAGGAGCAAAGTATACTTATTTTTTAGCTTTAGCTTCTAATTAGGCTTATTTTTTTAAAGTGCGTACTATAGTACTAAAACTAAGGCAGGCTAGTTATTTTTAGGCAATTAATTATCGGAATTAATTTAATTTAATATTTTATTAATAGGAATATATTTAGAAAAGCAGTTTTATATACTTTTATATTATAATACTTAGATTATTATAGTTTAACTTATCTAGAAAGCTAAGTTTTGCAATAATTAGTTAATTTATATAAAATCTAAGTATAAAGAAAAAGAAAAGAAAAAACAACAACTAGAGTTTATAGGATTTCTGGTAAGTGTGCGTACTGCTAATTGCACCAGGTATTACCAGGTGCTAGGGTTATATGGCTTATATGTGGCACACCAACCACGTGATTGCGGCTGTGACAGTATTGCCAATTAGTGTCATGCCGTAACTATATATACAATTACTACAAAAAATTACAGCTAGCTATTAATTCTTGTACGTTATAGGAGGTGTCTAGTATACTAAGTACTTCATTTAAATTACTTCTACTTTTTCTTGCGACTATACCAAAATAGGGTTAAAAGTGGAGGAATAAGTGGAGGAGGTGCCCTCTGTATTAGTTTAAGGTGCCCAACCTATCTGGGCTCCAAGTGAGCACCTAGATGAGGAACTTGAACGCCCCCGGCCTTGCCCGTATCCCTCGATCCCTCGATGGACCACATTGCCTTACCAAGCGGTGATGTCGCTTGCCCTATCCTCGAGGTGCCATATCTCGGCAGCCAGCCTTTTCGTTACGATGATTCCGGAATGTTGCTATACCCACAGCGCTCGGGCGTTGATCCCGAGCTTCTGGCGCTCGATCAAGAGCCACGTCTGAGCCTCCCCGAGTCTGCTCATTTCATCCAAACCTGGCTGTGGTTTGGCATGCTCGGCGAGTGCCTGCGGGTTGGGTTTCGGGAGACCCGGGCACCGAAGCGCCTTCGATTTTACGCTCTTCATCAAGCAGACCTCGCATGGGCATTGTGTTTCGCTTTCGACGCTTCGTGAAATCTTAGCCACCGAGGACGAATTCTTGTCACCTTGTTATCGGGAATGGCGGGATGCTCGACTGATCAGCTGTATCGAACTGGCCAATAAGTTTGTACGACAGGCAATGGCCACCTTGTGTCATCCCAGGCCAGTGCTATATGAGGGATCTCATCTCAAACCCATCTTTCTAGTGCTCTTGTCCGTTCAGATACTGGGGCAAACTCTCTTTCATTCAGTCATGGGTTTAAACAGACTGATGTTGAATGGCCACGCCACGCTTGGCAATTACAGCACCCAGTTGGTCGACCTGCTCCTTATCCGTAGTGGCTGGTGCCGTTTGGATTTCATGCATTTACCCAAAGACCCCATCTTCCGCTTCTATCTGGCCTATTTGAATCAACGTTCCTGTCTTCACCAAAGAAATCGACGGGAAAGTGACGGAGAAACTTGCAGCAATCATAGCAATATACAAGGTACAACTTCCGCGCCAAAACATACGCATCGACAATGCCTCTGTCCGTTCATATCGGCGCCAACGAACAATTTCAGCGGCACGGCATCATCTAGGCACATAGGGCTCTATACCTATCGAGAGCACCATCCAGGTTCTAGAGGCTTGGACCAACAGGCAGCAGAATTGTACGATATGGAGCACACAGCTCCTTATGTTGCTGTTAGTCATGTACGTAGTCTGGGCCTCGGCAACGACGAAGAAAATTCGCTGCCGCATTGCCAGCTATCTCTTCTCCAAGCGCTAGTGAATCAGGTCGTACACCCATGTCAAGAATCGAGCAATACTCTCTTTTGGATCGACACGCTCGCGTTGCCTGTTGATCAAAAAGCACGAAAAGTGGCAATACGGTCTATCCCACTCATATTTACTCGCGCTTCAGCAGT
Source organism: Nemania serpens (assembly GCA_022578855.1). Classification (NCBI taxonomy): domain Eukaryota; kingdom Fungi; phylum Ascomycota; class Sordariomycetes; order Xylariales; family Xylariaceae; genus Nemania; species Nemania serpens. The sequence continues at coordinate 331,595 of MU396713.1, read as the reverse complement.
TTTAGTTCTAGACCCCACCTTGTACGAGCATGTCTTCGTCAATGCAGAGGAAGCCATGTTGAGAATACGTTACTCGTTGTGGAAGAGCCGCTTGTGGACACTAGAGGAAGGCTTCTATGCGCAGAGACTCGTCTTTCGCTTCTCCAATGCGCTGATATCGCTTGAGGAGCTGTTGTCGCGCCTGCAGCCGACATTGATCTCTGTTGCGGGACGCATCGACAAGTATCCAAGCACGTTGGACCTGATCAGGAACGAAGACCTCGAGAGAACCCTGACCAGGTTCGCCTCCGACATACATTTGGCAATCGAGCTCGGATCCGACGACGTGGATAAAGAATATCTCTATCGTGTCCTGCGCGCCGGGTACCTCCTCTCCAGGAAATTCTCCCTCTGCGTGGAGAGAAACGAGTGGGATTTCCAGCGGGAAGTAATACCAAAAGTGTTTGACGTTTACGGCACGCAAGAACATCTCGATCCGAACGCGCATAGCTTGTCCCGGAGATTAGCAACCATCTCAAAACAGCGCTATATCCAGTAACTAGTACACCCACCTACCCCGTCTGCTACTGAAACGAGGTAGACAACCTTTTCAATCCGTGCATTCGCCCATTTCCCACCAAAACTCACTATCTTGATTAATACATTGGGCATCAAATGAAACAAGAAAGTATAAGAGAGAAAATCCATTTCTAGAGACTATAGATTAGTTGAGAAATATCATAGACTTAGCCCTGTTGGACGAACAGGGCCTAAGGGACGAGATAGAAGGGTACGTGGACGGAATAGAGGCTAACATCCCAGCAGATGCGATCAGAGGCATCGTAATTAACCGGATGAGGAATAATATGTTAAAGCCTCAGAAGGGAGCTTTCGCGGAACATTTAGTGCGGAACCTGGACGGAGACGAGCGCATGATGAGGCTCATTGCGGCGCGGAGGAAGACGTGGGCTATGCCCACAGCACAAGCTGATCCCATACCGCAGGCTGCTCCTACAGCCTAAGTGTGGTAAGCAACAAAAGCAAATGGTTCAACCACTAATACTGTCCGAAATAAGCAAGTTACGCAGTCAATTATGGTATTATAGTGGCATTCGCGTAATTGTTTATCTTGTCTTAGAGAAAATCTATTCATAATATTTCAGCAGCAAATTTTGCAATATATATATCTGAAAGTTAAATGCTAAAAGATTTTGAAAATAGTTTCTATAATACCTACTATAATGACTATGTACCTGACCTTGAGACTTCCCACTGCTGTGACATCTTTAGGGCTTCTATACCAACACTTCAACATTTGTATGCAAGCTTTAGTACCCGCCCAGAAGGGACCAAGGGTCATTACCATTCCTGCTTAGCCCTGAGACGCAATAAGTCTAGGCCGGTAGGTATAATACTACCTCTATATGAGCTAGCTCAGCGGTTTAGAAGAGTGATTGGCAGAACCTTACCAGATAAGCTTGATTCGTGGTTCTTGGAAGAAAAAAAGGGGGATGAGTGAAAAGGGGGAAATAGGAGGCATGGGCTAACGCTTTTAGACAGCTGGTTGTTGCTTGCCTGAGATAATAGGAAGGAAGATATGGCCTATAGTTGTTCGCTATAATATCGGACAATGTAATTTGATAATGACCCTGGGTCTGAAAGCGCTGGCTTAGGTTGAGATGCCTATGTGTGTGCTTGGCGTGTGGATACTGGTCCTCGCATTTGACCTCGCTTGGCTTATGGAAATGAATGGCGCCGTGATCGGAATTATCGTCTTCGCTTTGCATAGTAGGTTAGCTGCTCATGGTAATGATATTCTTGACCACGGTATTGTGTCGAATCTAAGGAATATACGGCTGGCTGTTGACATATCGACGGATGTGTACTATCACTAAACGAGAAAACGGTGCTGTGCCTTAGGCGTGGCGCTGAGTAAGTCCCTCGCCGCTGTGCTAGTGCGAATTTATTATTTTTCAGCTAGTATTGCTCGGCTTCTTCTCCTTAGAGAGTGGTTGTAGTTAGGTGCGATTATAAGCCCGATGTCTAGACCGTTAGGGTACCTAGATACACCCACTGAAGCCGTAGGAGATCTTGATGGATGAAAAATAGGGCAAGAGAGAGGGTTGATTGTCAAAAAAATGGAACGGAGTGAGTCTTTCGATGGAATATGGTTGGCAGTTGGGCGACCTTCTTGGCCACGCGGCATCTAGAGTTAGCATAAGCTAGGCAGCTAGCTTGACCCCTTATTGTCCTCGAGGTGCTCACGGTTAGGTACCCTGGAAAAGATGATCGTTGTCGGGCAGAAATAGCGGTCTAGTGGTCCTTGACGTTGTGATCATAGTTGATTAGCCCTTCGCAGGATATTGGGTCACGCTCATCGAAATACTGGCTCGCCTCTCAGTGATTTTGTTATTTCTTTTCCATTTCCGTCCGTCGGGAGTGCACAGTATACGGTTTCGGCAGTAGTTTCTGTTGTCAAAACCACGCATATCTAGCTGACATGTGGGAACATGGTGAAAGGCCCTTGTTTTAGTTCGGCGGCAAACCATGCGTGACAGACTGTTTACAATATGGGCCACTGTTTCAGGCTCTTATGTCAGGCAGATGCAAGTTTCTGGTGGCATCTAGATCGTGTAGCCGAAGAGAAAATGTTGACAATATTTGAGAAAGAACCTGGGAAGACCATGGACAGGTCCCAAGTTTGGGCTAGATACTAATTATCTCTTCGGGTGTGTCGACGTTGCATTCCGGACTGGCCAAATAGGCCAAGGGAGAAGGAGGCTAACTCTGTTACAGAGCAGATTGCTTGAATTGCGTGTAGTTGGTGAGTTTTGTGATGATCTTGAATTAACGCCACCTATATGCTATATATACACATTTTTTCACGGCGTCAAATAGCGTAGTACCTTGAATAAGGGGCTAGTAGAAGGTCTCTTAGCAGCACACAATAACTTAACTGGAATGTACTAGCAGCGTTTGTCTATCATGACTAAATGACCTCTTTGCACCGGCAGGAGGGCACTTAGGTACTTGGATTCATTCATCAGCATAGATCATCGACGCGAGCGTAGTCTACGCGGTGTTATCACCAGCGCTGGTTATCACGATATAGGCTTTGGTAGCGTCTCGGAACCCCATATTTGCGGCTGCTAATGGATAATGGTGCTACCCACCTCGATTAGTCGGACACCGAAGTCGAGAACAGTCGAATGCTCCAAATATCGCAATTAAGGCGCCCAGGCGAATGCACTACAACCCAACAATGGACGGCTGCGGTGCGATGCCGATTAACAACATACCAAGATCAACACCGATGAGTTTGGACGCCTAGTCAGATCATTTACGAAGATGGGTGTTAATTGGTCAGTACTTCGTACATCCCACAAAGAATCCACGAAGACAATCGCAACAGATTACGAGGACTTTACCAATGTTTGATCTGTTAAATCCATCATAGTGATCAAGACGTTGTGTCATAGTATAGTTGCTTTGTCATATATAGTGCCTGATTATACCATCTACTGGGACTAGGGAGTTAGCAATGGCAAGCAAGGTAAGCAATTATTCATCATGCCCTGTTCGTATTTGCGCTAACTTAGACTGGGTAGATGCAGCTAGCGGCACAGTACAAATTACCCTGGTGGTACTCTAAAAGGCCAATCGGCTGGATTCCACGACTCAGTTTTGTTTGTACATTATACTTATGCTGAGGCTCTATTTAGATTTATAACATGCTCTGAAATTATTGTAATCAAGACAAGGGGAATTCTACGTGACTCGATACTTACCTGTCTACAGATGTAGGCACATATGTAGTATACTATAGGCTTCCATGTTACTGCTAGGTATGCATGTTAAGAAGAAGTTTCGCAGACTACGAAGTACATGTAAGCACGTTATAGTAGTATACATACATATGTAACTAGAAGCAGCACGGTACCGTATACCTACCCGATTAGATGTTAGGTCTCTATTCCGTAGTGCCTCGAGCACATACAAGACTAACACTGTCTTGGTTAGGTAGTAGATAAGTGTGTATCTAGGAGTTGTCTTTAGCTCCACCCTTTGCTTTGGTAACCATTTCATCAGCACTATGGCACAGCATAAGTAAGTTAAGTACACATGAAAGTATGTTTCAGGTTGACGATTGCATGGTAACTCAGAACGGCCCATCAGTAAGCGAATTACCTATCTGGCTAGTCCCTGCTGTGTGTTGTCAATCGTAGACGGTACCTGCCTACCTAAGGCAGGTAGCAGCAACCCCTCCCCCTCTTTATCTAAGACATTACAGCCTTGGGTGGGATATATAAACCATCCAGCTTCCCCTCAAGTCTTGGACCTGATTCATGTTGTCACCGTACAACTACATTGCTTAGAAGAAGAGCATTCATTTCATCGTATACCCTACAGATTACCCAGACCTTGTTCTATATTTACTTATATCCAAACACAATGGCGCCTAAGATCGCAATCGTTTACGTGAGTTGCCTTCATTCCCTATTTCTAGTGAAGAAAAAGTTATTGTACCTGTCTCGAGGGGACATGGAACTTGATTCCACGACCATTGCGTCGTATAATACCACCTATGAACTTCTCTAGCCATCTAGTCACACCACGGAAGCTAACAATAGTCTCGCATAGTACTCCATGTACGGCCACATCGCCAAGCTGGCTCAGGCCGAGAAGGCTGGTATCGAGAAAGCTGGCGGCACTGTGGATCTGTACCAGATTCCCGAGACTCTGTCCCAAGATATCCTCGCCAAGATGTACGCTCCCGGCCAATCTGCCGACGTCCCCCTCCTCGAAGACCCCGCCACCCTAGCAGAGTACGACGCCTTCCTGTTGGGCATCCCCACAAGATACGGTAACTTCCCGGCTCAGTGGAAGACGTTCTGGGACAAGACCGGCAAGCAGTGGGCCACTGGTGGCTTTCACGGCAAGATGGCCGGCTTCTTCATCTCCACCGGCAGTCTTGGTGGTGGCCAAGAATCGACCGCCATCTCGGCCCTGTCCACCCTCACCCACCACGGCATAATATATGTGCCTTTCGGTTACGCCAAGGCTTTCAGCATCATGTCCGATCTCACTGAGGTCCACGGCGGTGGCCCCTGGGGAGCCGGTACCTTCGCCGGCACTGATGGCTCTCGCCAGCCTACCGAGAGGGAGCTCCAGATCGCTACCATCCAGGGCGAGGAGTTCTACAAGACCGTCGCCAAGTTCACTGGGTGACTACATGGTGGCACGTCACAGGCGAAGGCCGAGCCGGCGCAGGCACAACCGAATGAGACTGGCAATGGGACGGCCAGCAGGGCTGCTGCTACAGATAACGAAAATGAAGATAAAGAGGGGCCTTGCGGTTTGCCAGCAAAATGTGTAGTCCTTTAGGCAAGAGCTTGACACTCCATTAGAAACAAATATAATATCCTGAACAAGCCCGTGCTAGTTTTATGCAAAGATGTTGATGTCTTAATAGAAAGATCAGCTGCATTCACTCTTGCTTGCGAGGCGGATGACAACTATCTCGAGTGGACGTGTGTTACCATTTAATTCAAGTTCGCTGCTACATACTGGCTAAGCAGCTCGAGGGCCCGCCGCAGCACATCGGTATCACTAACGTACCCGATACGCACGTACCCCTCAAAACCACGCCCGTGCCCGAAACACCGCGCACCGGGGAGGAACATGACCTTTGTCTTCTCGAGAACATCAAGACAGAAGGCCTCGTCGTCGACGGGCCGTCTGTCCCCGTGCGAAAACCGGATAAACGCCGTCGTGCCGGCCGTCGGCTTCACCCACGAGCACAGCTCAGCATGGTCGCGCACGAACGCCTCGAGGAGCGCTAGATTCGTCCGGGCGAGCGCCGTGTTCCGCGCCAGCAGGGCCGGGCGCACCTCGGCGCTCAGCGCGTACCGCGCGACCTGGTCGTCGAGCTGCGAGACGCTGATGGTCGTGTAGTCGCGGGCGAGGGCGAGGCGCTCGACGATGGACGCGTCGCGGGACGCGGCCCAGCCCACGCGGATGCCGGCGAGGGCCCAGGCCTTGGACATGGAGGACGTCACGACGACTCTGTCGTAGCCTAGCGAGAGGGCCGAGGGCGGGATGTCGATCTCGGACTCGGACTCGGGGAGCCCGTGGAAGAGAGGGCGGTAGACCTCGTCTGATAGCACGATTATGTCGTGCTTGCGGGCCACGGCGATGATCTGTTCTAGGACGGCACGCGGCGTCGTCGCGCCCGTTGGGTTGTTGGGGTTATTGAGTACGATCATCTGGGGGGTGTTAGAGGTATATCGGGTTAATTGATGCAAAGCATGTTAAATGAAGGAGGCGGAGGAGGAGTATACGAAGAATAAAAGAAGAATCAATTAAAAAGAGAATAGGGGGAAGAAAAGAATTAATGTAAAAAGAGAATAGGGGGAGGATGAGAAAACAAGAAATACGTACCTTGGTATTACTCCTAATCAGCTTCTCGAGCTCGCTCGCGTCCGGCACGTACCGGTCCTCGGCCCGCAGCCTCCACAGCGAGACCTCGGCCCCGAGCGTCTCCGGGACCGCGTACAGCTGCTGGTACGTCGGGAAGACGCAGACGACGTGGTCGCCGGGGCCGACGAGGCTGTAAAAGACGAGGTGATTCGCAGCGATGGCGCCCTGCGTCACGATCACGTCGTCGGGCGTCACGGTCGCGGCCCGGCTGCTCTTGTCCTCGTCAGCGTCCGCGTACAGCGCCGCGATGTTCTGCCGGAGTGCATCCGACCCCCGGATCGCGCCGTATGTCAGTGGCGTTGAGAGGTCAAAGATCGCCGACGCCGCCGAGGACCCGCTGTTGTTCTTGTCCTTGTTCTCGGTGTGAAGAGCGAGGAGCTCCGTGATGGAGATGGAGCGGGCGCAGGTCTCGGCTATGTTGAGCACGCCTGGCGTCGTCTCGTACGTGTCCATCCATTGCTCGACTTCGAAAACGGGAATCTTCACCATGATTATTGCGGGGTTGAGCTGGTTATTGTGTCTGCCTTAAGTACCTAACTACTAGCCGTTGACAATGGGATGATGTGCTGCCCTTCGCGTTTTCTTACACTTCCCTTGGATAATGGGACAATTTATATGTAGTGATAGTTGGGAGTGCTTTTAGGTAACTATAGAGTAATGTCGAACTTTTTGCATGTTGACATCGAAGGGCGTCGAAGGGCGCCCGAACTGTGTGCCCCAGCTAGGAGTTTTAGCGTTACTAATGCCATTTCAATTACCTCAGTACGCGCTATAAGTGCAAATAGCATGCAGGTAAATGGACGGGAAGTCGTATCATCAATCCATGTAATTGCTTCTAACTCGTCTTTATAGAATGTAGATGGTAGGAAGGAGAGCAAGTTGCTCAGTGCAGGTAGGTATAGTTATCTTTAATTGGAGATTTAGGATTACGACCCCTACATGTACGGATTATAGCCCTGTGTACTTCGTATTTGCGTTCTGTCAGAAATTAGATGTCACCTTAAAAGGGTCCCAGGTCACCAACATCATGACCTACATCGCTAATCAATGCTGCCGCCTGCCGCGGTTTGCTTCATTGACTGATTATCGGCAAATTTTACGCCTATGACAACAAAATTGGCTTCTAAGATGAGGTGTAACATGGATAGTCTACCGTCACTAATTTTTACATAGGCTCACGTTCCTCCGTCCCATCACGGCCGCAGCATCATCTCCGCCTACGTATATTGGTTGATATGGCACTTGCGATTCTACCCACATCGCAATTTGGGTACACGAGGTAGATTTCTAACGTCGTCTCTCTGATTCTTCTGATACGGATACCGTGGACTTCGAGGAGACATGTGGTACAATATTCCCACTCTCTATCTGGGGGTGCAGTTAAATGTGGGTTTATCAGGGCTATTCTGGCGTGGCATTTTAAGGTCAAGTAGCCGGCTGTTCTAATCATATATTATCATTTAATTGAAAAGAATTGCTAGTCCTGAGTGATCGCCGTGAGAAAATTCTTCCAGATACTGTAGCATTTGGCTTCTACTAAAGCCATACTACAATTGGGCCTAGACCTGACATTCAGTTCGTAATAATTCAAACATGACCGGACATGATGTTGTGGCGGCTAGAAAAATGAAAATACAGAGGAGTCCACACCTCGTGATCGTGCATTGATCCTCTAGTTTCCTCTATTCCTAATGATCAAAGATGTCCTGTTTCCTGGACAGCAGTTCCGTTAGTCTAGTCTAGCAGGCGATTCTCCCTCACGGGTGCCACGCGCGCTAAAAGGCAAATATGCGGCCCGTTTCCCAGTCGCGCAATGATCCCAATTTGATAATCAATCCGTAATAATCAAATGTCGGCCCTATTATGGCAATTTATTAATTACGCTGGGTTAAATATTACACCGTCCTATGCCAGAAGTTTACGTTTTATTAAGTCTGTGGAAGGCAATTTCATATGATGAGTTTTGAGAAGGACAAAAAGTCGATAAAACTGCGCTAGGAGTGAGCTAGCTTAGATACTTTACTTACACTAAGCGGCACGGCACGGCGCTTAATTTCGGGACGGGACACATTCACGACTTAACGGTTCACAACCAAGCGCGCTTCCTCGTTGCTCTACTTAGCTACCCTGTATTGTTTTATACCACGTACCGTGGAATGATTCTGGCTTGGCTGTAATTATGAGGAGGCCACTCACATTTGGATGGGATCGGCTGTCAATACAGCTACCTACCAGGTAGTTCCCTCGTCCGGAAATTAACTCCTTATCTGAAATGAACAAGAAAAGGAAAAAAAGGCTTCTGTAGCCACCTAACCTTAGTAGTAGAGCCCTTGTTCTACCCGCTGTCTCCGCTGTCGGGCGCTCGTACTAGAGCCAATACGGCCGACGGAGATAAATGCCACCGTCTTTCATTTCTCCTCTTTACGAATCTACATAGATACCTATATATATATATATGTGTGTGTATATCTTGTGTGGTTGTAGCATCTCCCATTGCTCGCTACAGCCTACCTATCTTGTATAAATAGTAGTGTAGGTAGCAACCGTAGTGTGCCCACCTTTTCCGCCGAGAACTGGCCCGTTGGAGTCCCGGCAACCGGGTTCAGTGCCGTACAAGCTGTAACCCTGTCGAGGTTAGGTAACACACGAACCGTTCCGTAGGATAGCGTAGATAGTGTAGATCTGGGACCTTAGGGCAGTGTCGCATCCAATATTTGTCAGCCCTGTTCGGCTCGGGAACTACTACTGTTGTTGTGGTAGGCTACCTATTCCGAATGCCTCTGGTTTGTTTGTCTGAAGTGCTAGGTCCTCACGGTTATATGTATACGTCGCAGTGATGTTCCTCTCACTCTCATAGGCTTTAATTTTATTCCGTACTCCCTTTCTAAGGACTAATTTATCATGTAGGAAATGCATACTTAGTCTTTTGGACAGCATAAATTAGTACATATAGACTTCATCAACCTGTCCGTCCTCCTCGTCACCACCTAAGCTTACTTTTTTATAGTTCATGCAGCCCTAACTGAGAGGCGCCCTTCGTTTCACAAGGCCATGAGACACGCTCGACGTTGCAGATCCCCAGCTAGGTAGGTAGATATTCCACATCCCGCTTTTATGTTTGTTCTCGTGAATCTAGCTAACTTCAATATTATGCTGGTAAGATGATGCAATTGATAGGTAGACCCAATTCAGCCAGCTATAAATAGAAAGATAAGGGTAAGGATACACCGCCATCTACCTATCTAGTGTAGTGCTATGCATGCCCCTACCCAGCTAGGCTTTGGAGTGCATAGGTCTACCTAATCAGGCCCGTCGATCTTGCGATCGTAGCATGCACTGTCTAGTGTAGTCGCGCGAGTGTTGGCGCGTAGATAATGTGCGTTGAATTTTCCTGCATGGGAGATGAGAAAAACCGCATCCCCTCCTAAGGCACGATGCCTCAAGAAAATAGTCTTCATTCATAGGTGTGGTGGATGGCGCCTACATTTGCAATGATGTACCTTGTTCCGCGTGTGACTCTCTTGGCTCAGCGGGAATAGCCAGGAGATTAGCACCTCCAAACTAGAATATTACGATTATCGATGACTAGGGTACCGCCATATTGGCGCGCTAATGGGTCATGTCTTGGTTAGATATGGACGCAAGTAATATTGAATACCTAGTACTGTGAGAGTTTGTTGAGCGCCCCCCCTAAACCGGTCTTGGCCAGTGTGCTGACAAGCTCTCCTCTTTTTATAGCAGCCGATCCCTCTTTTTCCTTCTGAATTCTTCCTTAAACCTTTTTCGCGCCAGCTTGTGGTATCTAGTTGATATCTAGTGCATGCTTGACGATGGGTCGCTTACGTCAAGCAGCGACACTTTTCGCGACTTGCGTGGTCTTAGTGGCCGTTTTCTTGGCCCGAGGCTCACCGGCGGCAGGTGACTTCATCGCCCCGGTCCAGGGCAAGAACGAGACCGTGTTGTTTTTTATGAATGCCGAGTATGGGCTTAGTAACGTGCATCTGGCGACAGCCGGAGCGCTCCTCGAAAAGCATCCGGATATAGATGTTCATATTGCGTCCTTCCCTTGCACGGCCTCTAAAGTGACGAAAGTCAACTCCCTGGTTCGGCGAAAGGTCAAGGGCGCGAGAAATATTCACTTCCATGAGCTTCCCGGGCCGGAATATGCAGAGGCGCTCTCAGACCAGCTGGGCGGTCTTGGGAAGCGCTCTGTCCGACATGTGATGCATACACCTGGGATCAAGGGCATCAATCAGATTATGCGCGCTCTCTATCCTGCCATGTCACCTTGGCGGGGGAAAGATCATGTCCAGATTTATGAGAAAGCCACGGAGATTATTGAATCCGTCGACCCGGCCTTGGTCGTATTAGACATCGCGTTCAGGCCGACAATAGACGCCGCGATACAGAACAATCGGTTCTACGCCTATCTTGCGCCCAACATCCTGGCCGACATCTTCTCGGCCGAGCAGCCTTACGGCAGCATGTTCTGGAAATACGCTCGGTTCGTCGGCGCCACATGATATGAGAAGAGGGGAAGCGGCTAACGAGAAGTTTCCAGGATTGGATGCGACTATCCCTTCCCGGTGCCGTGGCGGAAGATCCCCGAGAACATCTACTTCACCGTGCGCTTCATCTGGGGGATCCTGAACAGGCCGGACCCGGACGGGACCAGGAAGTACCTCTCGGCGCACGGGATCGCGGACTCGGTGGGGCGGCCGCGCCCGGCCGACAGGCCGTGGATCTCGCAGGACACGCCGGGCGCCAGCATCCCGCTCGACGTGATCCCGCCCAACGTGACGAGCGCGGGGCCCATCATCCTCGACGCGGAGCCGGCGGCGGAGCAGGACCCGGAGCTGGCGGCGTGGCTGGCGAGGGCGCCGACGGTGCTCGTGAACCTCGGGAGCCTGTTCACGTACTCGGAGCAGCACGCGACGACGATGGCGCTCGCGATAGAGGGGCTCCTCCTCGCCAGGACGGACGTCCAGGTGCTGTGGAAGATGGCCAAGGAGGACGCCGTGCCGGACGACTACGCGCTGCCCGTCGGGCGCATGGTCGAGCAGGACCGGCTGCGCGTCTCGAGCTGGCTCACCGTCAGCCCGGCGTCGATCTTGGAGACGGGACACATCGTGGCGTCGGTGCACCACGGAGGCGCAAACTGCTACCACGAGGCCATCGCGTAAGTCGGCGCTAGTTTTATTTTATCCCAGTGTTCTCGTTCTCGTCCCCGCTGACCTTGTTCTTCTTCTTCTCCTTCTCTACAGGGCGGGCATCCCGCAGGTCGTGATCCCCATGTGGCTCGACTGCTACAACTACGCGCAGCTGGCCGAGGACGTCGGCGTCGGCGTCTACGCCACGCGCTCGACGGCGCCAGACTGGACCGTCGACGGCCTGCGCGACAGCATCCTCTGGGTCCTCGACGGCCGGCCGGAGAGCCGTCGCATGGCGGAGAAGGCGAGGGGGCTGGGCGAGATGGCCCGCAAGGCGCCCGGGCGGTACGTGGCCGCGAGAGAGATTGCGAGGTTGGCCGAGTTCGGGCACGCTTAGTAAGTGTGAATTGATTACCTGGCCGCAGCAGAGTCCCAGGGGGGATTTTGCTGGAATTTTTTGATTCTTTCAAAGCGATGACATTGGTGGCCCTTGCGTGGCTGCTTACGTCTATTGGTATCATAACTAGAGCGCTGCGAGGGTTGTAATTCGGAGGCTATAATTACATGTACCAATGGGGAGAGAGACTATGATCTTGGCAGATTCGGGGTAAATGCGAGCGAGGATTAGATATATAAATAGATGGGTAGAGCGGGTTTGGGTAAATAGAGCATAGTTAATACCTGTTGTCTTATGTAGGCTTGGTTCTGTATATGCTCTGCATATAAGATCTGATTCGGTTTGATTGTATCCAGCTATGATATTTGATCGGGCATCATCATGTTGTAACTGCTCCTGAAGTTATGGCAAACATACGGGGGTCCCTTATTAATGTGATGGATGGATGAATCAATGAACGAGGCTATGCCAACCGTGCAAAGCACATACTTTGTCATAAAGAGTTAAACAATTATGTAGAGCTTAAGTTAAGCTCAAAAGCTTAAGCAACTTACTTGACCATTAGCGCAGCCGCGGCGGAATATAAGGTTGCCTTAGGTTAGGGACAAGGTTCGTTAATAAATAACTGGATGCGAGCTGGAGACTTCATAGACCGTCATACCGACTAGCAGTCACTTGTAATGATCAGACGCAGTTGGGAATACGGGCAGAAAAAGTAGGTAGTAACAACTTAGTACCTTACTTGGACTGTCTTAGGTTTCTGGTAAATGTCAAGAAGAAGACGAGGAAGCTCAGGTGGTCCCAATTGTGAGTCTCCGGGGCATCAGGAGGCATGCTTTGTAAAGGGTCTAGCTAGACATGTGAACTTTGAAGTATAAAAGAAATACCCCCAATTTAATTTTGTCGAAAGAGACCTGCAAATATTTATGCGAGAAGCAATGAGATGCCATCTAATACTAACAATATATACAGTAGGTAGTGTTTATTAAGAATAGAATAAGAGAAACGCATCACGGCTCATGTATCCGACAGATAGGTACCACCAAGTGCGTACTACCCCAGGTTGCCCCGCAAAAAGACAGCAGATGGGGTTACCTCGTCTAATACATGTACCTAGGTACATCCATATGTACGTCAGTGACGCCACCGCCATAACATGTACCTGTATTAAGCACCCACCAGCCAGCACTACATGTACCTATTCCCGGCGCTGTCTGCAGTCCTCTTCCGCCTTACCTCACTCACCTCAACTCGGGAGGCTGCAGCTGTGATACCTAAGCTGTTTGATCGAAGGTGGTTACCTATATCTAGGACTCATCCAGAAATCTTTGCAATCTGGTCTTACAGTATTTTCTGATCCCAGCATCGACCTTTTCATCTTATTTATGCCGACTGCCCTTCTGTCGACACGGTTCGGTTTATCATTCTTTGATCTGTTAAAACGAGGACCTTCGAGCTAGTTAGGTACCTACCTAACTTGGCCCATGAGCTGATCCTTATCTACAGCTAAGGTACTTTGTGTACGTACTCAGGTACCTGACGGGTGGATCTACCCAAGTACCAACTTTCTACTTCTAGGTACTTCGTATCTGCCTACGAGACGAAGCACCGCCAACATCGACTGTTGCTGGTCATTGTCGCTTCGAAGCGCGCGATCCTCGTCGACCTCGACCTGATCTCGGAGAGCCCCGACCCGCCTACCTTCATCACCCATACAACCACATAAGCCACATACATCCCACGTACAACCACGTACCAGACACGTGCCATACAACGTAGCCATCATCCAACAGAACAACTATACACCATAAGAATCTACGCTATACAGCCATACGACGAGACGAGACCATCATGTTGCCGCCGAGCTTTCGGCTCATCGCCTTCGGTGCGGCCTCGTTGTCGTGCCTGGTCGCTGCACAGAGGAACTATACCCAGGTCGACATGATGCGGGCGCAAATGTCTCTCTTGGACGACAGGCCGTCCGACTGTCCTCCATGGTAAGGCGGATGCCGGTCTTCTCTCTGTCTCTCTCTCGCTCTCTCTTTCATCTCTCCTTCGACTACGGGGTGCTGACGTCGTCATCTGCGTGATAGCTTCAATTGCCTCCTGCCCGCCTACGAATGTGGCCAGTTTGCCGACTGCAACGAGTATAATGGGCAATGCGAGTGTCCTGCGGGTTTCGGAGGAGATGACTGTTTACAACCAAGTTCGACTGCCCACCCCCTGAATGAGTGCGCGCCCTGCCCGCCTTGACCTGATACTGACAGACACATAGCATGCGGCTCCCTAGCACGAGGTAAAGATCGCCCCATAAGAACTGGCGACACCTGCGAATGCGACGAGGGCTGGACCGGCGTCAACTGCAACGTCTGCACCGAGAACAAGGCCTGCAACGCCTTGATGGACACCGGAGAGGACGGCGTGTGCTACCAGAATGGCGAGGTCGTCAAGAACAACTACCAGATGTGCGGCGTCACCAACGAGAAGATCCTGTCCATGCTCGATGGCAAGATCCCCCAGGCCTCCTTCACCTGCAACAAGCAGGATGGCTTCTGTGACTTTCAATGTACGTGACCCCCAACCATCCTGTCGACGTGCCTGCTGCCTCGACTGCGCTGACGCCGACCTTCTAGTCTGGGTCGATCGAGTCGAGTCCTTCTACTGCCATCTTGACAGCTGCGAGTCTAGTGCGACGTTCACGGCCGACCAGAACAGCACCTTCTACAAGTGCCCCGATGTCCAGTGTGGTTGTATTAAAGATCGCTTCCTATGCGGCCTGGAAGGTTCCATCGATCTGACCGATTTCCTGAAACAAGCCGTTGAAGGCCCGGCCACGTTCGAATGCCGGCAGCAAGGCGGCGGTGTGAACCAATGCAAATTCAAGGAGCCCCAATTAGACTGGATGGTGCGGAGCATATTCGGAGATGAGAGCATCGAACTCGAGTGTCGATCCGGCGAATGTCTCTACCACACCGAAATACCCGGATACCAGCGACCTGTCAAGACCATCAACACGCCCCTGATCGCCGGTGTCATCGCGGGCTGTTCCCTGTTCGTCGTGGCGGTGATCTTGGTGACTTGGTACCTCTCTCGTCGCCAATTCAAGTATGGCCCCATCCACTTGGACGACTCCGACGACGAGGCCATCAAACTTATGACGGATCACAAGCCGGCTACGCTGTATTTCGAGAATGTTAGTTACGGCCTTAATGGAAGGGCGATTCTGAGCGAGGTTCGCGGGATCGCTCACCCTGGGGAAATTACCGCCATCATGGGTGCTTCTGGCGCCGGAAAGACCAGTTTCTTGGACATTCTCGCCCGCAAGAACAAGCGAGGCCACTTTGCCGGCGACTTCTACGTCAATGGCGAGAAGGTGAGCGATAACGACTTCAAGAGCGTCATAGGGTTTGTCGATCAAGAGGATACCATGCTACCGACTCTCACCGTTCATGAGACCATCCTGACGAGTGCTCTCCTCCGACTTCCTCGACACATGGGTCGCGCGGCCAAGGAGCAACGCGTCTCCGAAGTAGAGAAGCAACTTGGCATATATCATATCCGTGACTCGTTGATCGGCTCCGAAGAAGGCAGAGGACGCGGCATCTCGGGCGGAGAAAAGCGCCGTGTCGGCATCGCCTGCGAATTGGTCACGAGTCCGTCGATCCTCTTCCTCGACGAGCCGACGAGCGGTCTGGATGCTTACAACGCGTTCAATGTGATCGAATGTCTCGTCACTCTGGCCAAGACATATAAGCGAACCGTCATCTTCACCATTCATCAACCGCGGTCGAATATTGTTGCCTTGTTTGATCGTCTCATTCTTCTAGCTCAAGGCAAGACTGTATTCTCAGGCCCCTTTTCGCGATGTCAAGAGTATTTTGACGAAGTCGGCTACTCTTGTCCGCCGGGATTTAACATTGCCGATTATCTTGTTGACCTGACCATGCATGCTAGCAATGCAGGGGCCTTCGATGATGGGAGCCTATTGAACGATGCGGCAAGCAGTGTTGGTCCGAGCAGCATCCAAGCCGTTAAGTCGGTGGCCAGCCTTTCTGGTAATAGCACTGCTGAAGAAACATCCCTCGCCGAGCCATCCTCAAGCCGACCCAAAAATAAGCGCAAGAACTCCGTCAGGGCACGCCAAGAGCGAGAGCTATTCACTCGACGCAAGAATACTGCCGATACAGCTGCCTCGTCTGATGTGGAAGAAGAAGTCGGCGCATACAAGCTCCACAAGCAGCCTGCCGGCGTTGTTCCACCCCAGATTATTGTCGAAGATGTCCATGACCTTCCTCCGGCCGCCGGAACTAATCTAGATATCCTCGTCCAGTCGTTCGCCGAATCGGATATTGCGGAGAATATCCACGATGAGATCCAACAGGCCGTAGCCGCTGCGCGTGAAGCAAATGGCCAGAACGGTCAAAATGGTCAAAATGGCGCCGTTGGAAACCACAACGGCAGTGCTATTGGTCGTGGCTATGCTCGAGTGAGCTACATTCGACAGTTCATCATCTTGTCACAACGGACGTGGAGGAACCTCTACCGCAACCCGCTTCTGATGCTGACGCATTATGCCATCGCCATCGTCCTCGCCGTTCTCTCGGGCTACCTCTTTTACGGCCTGACGGACGATATTCCCGGCTTCCAGAACCGGCTCGGCCTCTTCTTCTTCCTCCTCGCCCTCTTCGGCTTCAGCACACTCACCAGTCTGAACGTATTCGCGTCGGAACGACTCTTGTTCGTTCGCGAGCGGGCGAATGGGTACTATTCCCCTATCACGTACTTTGTGGCCAAAGTTCTCTTTGACATCGTCCCCCTGAGGATCATCCCGCCGATTCTCATGGGTGCCATCATCTACCCCATGACGGGCCTCATACCAGATGCGCCACACTTTTTCATCTTCATGTTGACCTTGGTCCTCTTCAACCTTGCGGCTGCTGCCATTTGCTTTTTCATCGGTATTGTCTGCAAGGACGGCGGCGTCGCCAACCTGATCGGCAGCCTGGTCATGCTGTTCTCCCTGCTCTTCGCCGGACTGTTGCTGAATCACAACAAGATCCCCGATGCGGCCATGTGGCTGCAGTCTCTGTCCATCTTCCACTACGGATTTGAGGCTCTCATCGTGAACGAGGTGGTCAAGCTGACCCTCGTGGACAAGAAGTACGGATTGGACATCACGGTGCCGGGTGCCGCCATCCTGAGCTCGTTCGGGTTCGACAACGCTGCCAAGTGGATGGACATTGTCAATCTCGGCATCTTCGCTGCCGTCTTCGTGGTCTTGGCATACGCGGCGATGCACTTCTTGCTAATAGAGAAGCGGTAGAACAACAGGTGTTGGATAGGAGGCAGTTATGTGCTTACACATTGTGTATGCTGGCTCGTACTGAGCTCGAGTTTTGGCGGATCTTGCGTCTTTCTTTCTTTTTAATAAATGCATATGGATGGTCACAGGTGGCGTTGCGGGCGTTATTTATCTCGTGGTTCTCTACCACTTCAGAATACAATGTAGCAGCAAAGAGTAGTTATATATACATATAATACATATATCTGTAGCCCGGGTTTCCAAGCAGCGACATCATGTACCACGGTTGGGTGTTGTCTAAGCCGCATATGCTAAACCCGTCCATTTCTTTTCCCCCGAGAGGGATCCTGCTTCCATCGAGCTGATTGGTTTCGTGTGTTTTCGTCACAAATCGAGTTCTATCGTAATGTCCCCAGACAGGTTAGATGTTGGGGTTCGGTTTCAATCAGTCCATCTTGCCACCGGTCAGCTCCTCGGCGACGCGCTTCTGCCTGCGGACGGTGCGCGTGGCCTCGGAGGTGAAGTCGCGCAGGAGGGTGTCGTGGTGGCGCTGGAGCTCGCTGATCATGTTGGCGACGGAGACGGGCAGGTCCTGGGCATCCCAGATGTTGCGGCAGCGGAAGCCGGCGCCGCTCTGGCCCATGGTGTCGAAGTGGTCGTCGGCGAACTCGGCGTTGACGACGGCCTCGAGCTCGGCGTCGCTGACGATGAAGGACCGCGCGTTCATGTACAGGGCCTGGACGGCGTCGCAGCGGGCCTGGCCCTTGTCGGCGGCGAGGGCGGCGGTGCGATCCGCGGAGGCGAGGGCGCGGTCGAAGCGCTCCGGGTCGAGGGCCACGGCGGTGGCGAGCGTGCCCTGGTTCACGGTGCCCCTCGTCAGGCGCTCGTCCTCGCGCTCGGGGGCCATGGCGGCGGCCCTGTTGGCGGCGAAGTTGGCGGCGCGGGAGGCGGCGCGGGCGGCGTCGAGGCGCTGCTTGCGGGCCCAGAGGTCGCGCACGCCCGAGCGCATGCTCTCGCGGCGGCCGACGGCCATCCTGCGCTTCCAGGCCTCGAGCTCGGAGCGCGGGTCCCCGAGGGACCGGGCGCTCGAGGGGGCCGGCGCGGCGCGCGCGAGCCAGGAGTCCGTCGGCTTCTGGTGGCTGTCGCGGTGGGCGAAGACGGGGCGGGGGACGGGCACGAAGCCCCGCACCGGCTTCAGCTCCCGCCGGGACTCGATCGACTGGTCCTGCGGCGGGCTCGGCACGTTGATGAAGAGGGGGGACTCGGGCGGGATCCGCTGCCGCCGCTGCTGCTGCTGCTGCGAGCGGACCGCAGACGTCGAGGCGAAAGGGCGCGAGAGGGGCAGCGGGCACGGCGATGGAGGCTTCGTCGTCGTCGGAGGGAGGGCTCGGGGGAGGCGAGCGGCTCGCGGGAGGAGGGAGGCCATGGTGGTGGTTGTTCTTTTGCTGCCGAGCTCGGCACGGTGAAGCCTGGCGAGGCAGGTATGTCGGGTATTATTCTGCCTTTCTGTCTCTGCCTGTATTTCCCTCTATATATGTCTCCTTTTGGTATTGGTGAATTGTGTCATGTCGTGTCGTTGTCGTGTCGTTGTTGTCGACGTTGAAAATAACGGAGTCCAGCTTTTTCTCAGTTCATGGAAAACGGTGTTGGTGGTACCTTACCTTATCCAATCCCGAATTAGATGCTTCCCGGGGGTGGGGTTCTCAATATCGCCCCACTTATATCTTTTAGTGCAGTGCATATCCACCAGTCGTCGGCCACAGGATAAAAGCGGTGAAGATAGTATGAGCTTCGGGCAGAATCCCAGGAAAGAAAAAAATAAGGTGGGGCTGCCAAGCAGAATAAAACTTCTTATACCTACAAGTTACAAGCTCCAGCCAATTCTCCGTCTTCCTTTCCAACTACTTCACCAGCCAGACGGCCAATTATCCCTTCCTGGTCTGAGGGCAAATACACCGCCAGCATGGGTACCGGGAAGAAGGAGCGCAACCGTCTCTCCCGGGAGGGGAAGACGGGTAGCATGGATAATGTCAAGATCAAGGGCGAGAACTTCTACAGGTAAGGTAGGAAGGAAAGAGGCGCGTGGTGGGACACGTCTGCGATTCGTCTATAGCCGCTGCACGGGTGCTAATTGGTTATCGTAGGGATGCGAAGAGGGTACGAGCCTTGAATATTCGCAAGGACCACGGTCCGCGAAGGAATGCCGAGGGAACCATTGTCCAGTAAGTCTCGAGCCATACCCCCCTTCATCATGCTATAATAGCTGGCCCTGGTGTCTAATCGAGTCGTAGGGCTGCCAAATACCGTATGTTCGACCTTCTCGAGACTACTCGCATAGCTCTATGGTTGCCGGGGTTCGCTGACGTTGACCACTAGAGTCGCGAGATGCTCCCGTCGCTCGGATAGAACCGAATCGCAGGTGGTTTCAGAACACGAGGGTCATTTCTCAGGACAGCTTGACGCAATTTCGAGACGCCATGGCCGAAAAGGCCTCAGATCCCTACTCGGTCCTTCTGAAATCGAACAAACTCCCCATGACTCTGATCCGAGACGGCTCCGACGTCCCGGGGCTGAAACAGCATCAGGCGAAGATGGCCATTGAGACATCGTCATTCGCCGACACATTCGGGCCTAAGTCCCAGCGCAAACGTGTCAAGCTTGGCGTGAGCTCCTTGACCGACTTAGCCGAGGATACCGAGACCAGTATGGACACGTATAAAGAGCGTCTAGAGCAAGCTAGACTCCTAAGTGGAGCTGGTGAAAATACGGAAGAGGGCGGCGAGGATAGAGTGGATGATGCAGACCCCTTGTCCCTCGCCATCGAGCCGGTTTTTCAAAAGGGCCAGAGCAAGCGCATTTGGAACGAGCTTTACAAAGTACTAGATTCGAGCGACGTGGTTATTCACGTCTTAGGTATGTGCTTTGAGGAACATCTCCTTTTTGGCTTGCACGATTCCACAATTACTGACCTCTGCCTTCTCACAGATGCCCGTAACCCTGAGGGCACCAGGTGTCGCGCAGTCGAACAATATCTCAAAAAGGAAGCCCCTCATAAGCATCTGGTGTTTGTTTTAAATAAGATCGATTTAATTCCAACTTCCGTCGCGGTAGGTCTTCACCCTTTCATTTCGCCCTTCCCTCTAGATCTATCCCAAGGCTTTAGTCAGGATACTTCCGCTTCATTGCCTACTCTGGAAGCTATCTGTTACAGCGTTGGAAAATCAAACTTCAAACTTGCTGCTCTCTTGTCTTCGGACTGGAGAGCTGATTGGGTTCCGTTTTGGGTCCCTCTCATAAGTTTTGCCGTGTTTCACTTGAGTTGGGTCTACCTCTGCTATCGAGGCAGCTCATGGTAGACTTCTTAGTTTCGAATCATACATCCTACCTTTTAGGGCACGTCCGTGTTTTGAATAATATTATCATTCTGGTTGGGAACGGGCTGACCAACCCCGTTAGGCTGCATGGGTTCGTCACTTGTCGAAGGAGGTACCGACTTTAGCATTCCATGCCTCTGTCACGAACCCTTTTGGCAAGGGCCAGCTTATATCACTTCTGAGACAGTACTCGGCTTTGCACCGAGAGAGAAAGCAGATTTCCGTGGGGATCATCGGATACCCGAATTGCGGAAAGTCGAGCTTGATCAATACTCTGAAATCGAAGAAGGTTGCCACTGTTGCTCCCATACCAGGAGAAACCCGCGTCTGGCAGTTTGTCACTCTCATGAAGAGGATATATCTTATCGAGTATGTGTCCGGATTCCCCTGTTGCGTTGCCTTGTGGCGAAACTGCAACTTAACTTTTCACTGAAAGAATGTGGAGAATACTGGACAGATGGCACTGACCCCAATTGCTAGTTGCCCTGGTATTGTCCCTGCAAATGCAAACGACAAGCCCGTCGATATCCTTCTTCGTGGAGTAGTAAGAATCGAAAAAGTCGAGAACCCGGCACAGTATATAGAAGCGATGATGGCGAAGGTAAAACGACACCATCTCGAACGGACATATGAGATCAAATGGAAAGATTCGCTCGATTTCTTGGAGATTCTTGGTCGAAAAGGCGGAAGGCTACTGAAGGCCGGCGAGGTTGACGTGGACAGTGTTGCGAAAATGGTTCTTACAGGTCAGCTACGCCCGTTTTTCTATTTTGGTTTTCAACCGTGCCTCGGGTGTTATACATCCGCAGTGGCTGTCCCTTCCCTTTTTCTTCTTTTTGGAATGAAGGTTACTGACTCTTAAACTTAGATTTCATGCGCGGAAAGATTCCCTGGTTTACGCCGCCACCGAAGAGCGAAGGTGCTGATGAGACAACCGTGATCGAGGGCCGAGAAGGTCGACTGGGCGAAATGCCCAAGAAGCGCAAAAGAGAGAATGACGATGTCTCTTCCATTTCGACACCTCTTGCGCCCTCGACGGATACGAAGAATGTGGATGATGGTGGTGATGACGATGATGAAGCAGAGGCCGATGGCGATGAATTTGGAGGCTTTAGTGAAGACGACGAGTCCGCTGACGTCCCCGAAGACGATGCAGAGGAGGAAGCCGCGAGTGGAAACGAGGATGACATGATACCCCTAGAAGATCTGAGTGACTCGGAGGACGGTTCTAGCAACGGTGAAGAGCATGGTTGAAATACCATTTTTGGTGGGTGATGGGTAGTAGCAAGCGGAATGTGAGCACACCGATTACCCGCATTGAACTTGTGTCCCCATCGTGATTTATTGGTGATTCGAGCTTATAAGAAAAGCCCCAAACCTCGCACTTGCACCTGCATCACACCACAACTGTGGTGCCAATGAACCATGTTTACTTACTTACATGGCGCATTATATGGCGCATTCTCAGCTTTGCACAGCCTGCACTTGCTGTTTTTAATTGGCTTTCTGCTCAGAAACGGCCATCACATCGTCACTGGCACAAGAGCAAGGAAGGTGTACGTAGATGCAACGGAAAGCGCATAACACAGGAGAACCGCCTAGGCTTGAAGTTGCGGTTCGTTCGCACGAGACATGAACATCTCCTCACGTCGACATCTTCACACGTACCAGATTTTGGCTGTCAGGCTATATCGAGAAAGGCTCCACAGACTGGAATTTTGGTCTCTTGTCTTGTGATTTTTGTTTTCCTTGGAAGACGGCTCGGACCACGCGACAGACAATCACAATCATCATAATCATCATCATATCATCATTTTATTCCCTCCCCAGACCCAGCAGCTCTGGCAAGCAAGTGTCTCTGCGCCATGATGCTCGTCATGCTGATACCTCTCCTGTCGTTCTTCTGGCTACACTCGGTCGTCGTCGGCGGTGGCGGGGGCGG
Organism: Nemania serpens; assembly: GCA_022578855.1. Taxonomy (NCBI): domain Eukaryota; kingdom Fungi; phylum Ascomycota; class Sordariomycetes; order Xylariales; family Xylariaceae; genus Nemania; species Nemania serpens. The sequence goes on along the minus strand of MU396713.1, from coordinate 308,971 downwards.
GGGAGCCGTCGACGCCCACGCCACGCGGGATAATGTCGGCTGCGGCTTTCACCTGTCGTGCTCGGGCGCGGCCTTCAACGGGTCGGTCGGCGAGAAGGGCAGCGGCCAGGCCCGGGCGAGCAGCGACGTCGTGTCGCCGAGCCTGTTCACGTGGTTCGGCGACGCTTTCGCGGATGGGCAGGGGAGCGGATGCTGGTGGACGCGTAGGTGTCCTTATCTCTAATTTTTGTTATCCCGTCTACCGGTCTATCCATCCATTCTTACTCACACATTTACCTCTCATTCGTTGCGTTTCCCGGGCTTAGATGAGCACGTGAGTGAGTGTGATTAATTATTGATTTATTCATATCATTTAGCCCCGACGTTCACGCTGCAATGCGACAAGAACCAACCGCCGGACCACGGCTTCCAGATCGGCTGTGACGGCACGCTGTCGTTCAACGGGCAGTCCGTCTTCTACGAGTGTCCGACGGGAGAAGGCGACGAGGTCAACATCTACCTCCGTCCCATCAGCACCCAATGTCACGAGATCACGATCCAGGCGGATAGCTGCGCGCCGTCGACCTGTCCCGGCGGCGGCGTAGGTCCGGGGAGTGCCGGTCCCGTGCCAAACTCACCTTCGTCGTCGTCCGGGGCCACGATACAATCTTCTACGCCGAACCCCACTGCCTCATCTACGAGCCTCACAGCCACGCCTACGCCGCCGCCGTCCCTAACACCATCGGGACCACTGACGCCCTCGCCGTTCACGACGGGCGAGCAGACCTCCACGACGCGCGTCACGAGCACATCCACGGTAACGACGACGCAGCAGCCCCCCGCCGCATCGTCGAGCGGGTGCGTGGAGATAGAGCCGGAGAAGATCATCCTCACGGACAGGGGGAACCCGGACACGGCGTACGGGGCCAACGAGGCGGGATACATAGAGGTGTCGCCGAACGCGTCGACGATATTCGACTTCCGCCTCGACGCGGCGGACCTGGGGCGGACGTGCGAGTTCGAGTTCCGCCTGCCCAGTCTAAGCAATCCAAACCAGAACGGGAATGGGAGCGCAAATGGGGGCGGGAACGGGCCGCAACTTCTGAATCTCACGGGCACGGGCATCGTCACGTTCGCGGCGCTGGACGGCTGGGCGGACGCGAATACCACGTATGCGAGCGCGCCCAAGGTCATCGCGACCATGGAGACCACGGCGCTGTACGCGGGCATAGAGCACGCTTTCGGACGCTTCCCGTGTCCCGGGGACACGGCGAGGGCCGCGGTGCTGCTGGGCGAGGGACCGGCTGCCGACACGTGTCTGGAGGGACGGCAGGGGGGCGGGGTCGGGTTGGTGCTGCGGAAGTGCTAGTGGTGAAGATATGCTCATCTTAATGCGTATCTCATACTTGCCTTCTTCGCGAGCTGTTCTTTTTTTGTGGCGGTTAGGTCTTTTCTCCTTTTTTGGCCTTTTTGGGGGGGGGGGGGGGGGGGGGGGGCCAAGTTTTATGGTAAATTTGTTTTTTAAGTTTTTAAAAAAAAAAAAAAGAAAAAAAATAATCTTCTTCTGGTTTTTTTT